>CAIGRN010045947.1:0-12867 GCA_903798345.1 Fraxinus anomala
AATGAAATAAATGAATGATAATTATGATATTGTTGAATGTTGATAATTTGTAAATTGTAGAGAGTAGAGTAGAGAATGAGAGTAGTATTGGTGGGAAAAAATGTTAAATAGGGGGGTGGGTATTTATAGAGAAAAAAATGAAAAAAAAATTAAAAAATAAATTATTTTTTTTAATAAAAATGGGCTGGGCTCGCCGAGCTGCTCGGCAACAGTACGAGCCGAACCTAGCCGGCCCCCTCAGCTCGGGCTCGGGCTCGTTTTCTGACGAGCCCGAGGGGCTCGTGGACTGCTACAATACGAGGCCGAGCCGACGAGCCGCTCGACTCGATTGCCACCACTAGAATTAATATTTTTAATCTTATTAAACCTTTCAGATTTTTTTATAAATTTTAAATTGATTATCTATGACGTTGTTACTTTTGAAGTAACACATTATTATAATTAATATTCCAGAATAATATTTATTTATAGATCTGTTTAATGAAATATTGTTACTCCTAAAGTAGCATAATATTATTTACATATATTTTAATTATATTTTACTTGCTCCTCGAAGACTATAATTAAATACGATCTAATAGAAATTATATTTTTATTTCTGGAAAGTAAGTTTTTATATAATTTATTATAATAATATACGATTGTTCCTGAAGAGCGTGAAATTATAAATTGTAATATTTTAAAAAAATATTAGCATATTATTCTTGACGAAGCGATATAAAATACAAAGTGCTCTCAAATTAGCATGTCTTGAAAAATATATTATATTATGAATCTGTGTTTATCACTGAAGGAAAGCATACGACTATGCTATGTGAATATTGATTATTATATGATTATATAATGTTTAATCATATTTTTCAAAATTAAATAATCGAATTATATTAAATTAGAAGTTCATTTTTACTTTATTTTTTTGCATGATCAGTTGAACCATAACTGAATCAATAATGATGTGAAATCAGAAATTCAAATGTATATTTAATGAAGAACCAGAAGATTCGTCAATCCAAAAAATTCATATATGATGTTTATTTATTTATTTAATTAAAAACTGGTCATTGATCGTCACAAGATAAAAAAATGGACTTAATTACCTATATTTCTGAAAATAAATTAGGGCGATAAATCGAACCCCGTCACCTACCATGTTAACCATCTAGATATTATTTATATTTAATATATTTTATACTTATTTTAGATGATTGCATGATGTTCGCAACTTGAGTTTTGCGAAATTACTAGTCAATTTTAAATTATGAGCATAATTTTCAAATTACATAATTAAGATAGTGTATCTTGTTAATGCTAGCGAGCTTAAATCTCATCATTTTAATAAATACTAGTTAGGATATCAATAAATAGTTTAATACTATTGTTTGTTAAATGCTTTGAATTAATTTAATTTAGAACAAAGTACTTCCCATTTTTGTTTAGGAAATGTTATTACACCATGATTTTCCTTGTTATAATTGGCTTATAACTAGAAACTATTTTTTTCATCTACGTATTTTGATAGTCCAGTATATATAAAATTGATTTACCACAATGTACTGACATGAAGGATAAAGAATGTTGAGAATAAATGTGTAGTTTGAACTCTTATCTCTAACCGGTGATATTATATAATACAATTTGTTAATTGTCAATTTGATTTGACAATTCTCTCAACATTAGAGGGTGAATTAAGAAGCTGCAAGTTGCGTACAAATGTATTATTATCTAAATCATAATTCGAAGCAAAAATTTATTTAGATACGTTTACTAAACAAAGAGATCAACAATATCTCAGGCTAGCTTTAAATGCTCCAACTCGAATTAACGTCGTGAAAGACAGTTAGTTAATATTATATTTGATAAATTTATGGCACACCCGAAACGTGATGATCTTCAATTCTAATATAAAATCTCCAAACGAAAATAAAGCAATTAGCAAAGATGGTCCAATTAAGGAGACATGTACTCTTGATGAATATTTAGACATAATAAATTATACAATCCTAGAAAAGTTTTAGGTACCTGATATGTTGAAAATTGAGATATTTCTGTAAGTTATATCTTTATACAAGAAATAGAATCGAAAAAGAAAAAATTGTTGACAACATTTTTACACATGATGTACTATTATAGCAAGGAATCGAAATATATTCATCGAAACATATCTATCAAAATAATGATTGACCAAATAAAATGGACGCAATTGAATTTACTAGTGAAACATGAAGTTTCTGAATTTGTTGTTCGAAAATCTAAAGGTGTATCTCGACGTTGCATGAAATTTGAAATACCTTATAGTCAACTCATTTGTTATGATTATTAATGTTATTCCTGAAAGATTTCATATGCATAAAACATATAATTCATGTGATATTATCATGAGGGGGAGAAAATACGCGTTGTACTCTTTTTTCCTTGACCAATGTTTTGTCCTATTGAATTTTCCTGACAATATTTTTAATGAGACGACTTTTGTGGCGTATTCAAAAGAATAAACGTACTCTTTTTCCTTCACTGAAATTTTTCCACAAGATTTTTCCTAATAAAGTTTTAAGAAAACATATTTTTTGTGTAATGAATGTCCGAACATACAAGACATTTACCCTCGAAATAATATTCTGATATATATAAGATTCCTGAAGAGATCAATAAGAGCTGTTTTTTAAATAACCATGTTATTACATTCATCAAAAGTTGATAAATATCTTGCATGAAGACGATATTACTTGAAAACATTGACGTACAAGATAATGATGAATTAATACAAGAATTTAAATTAGGGAGAGCAACTGTACTCTTTTTCATTCGATCGAATTTTGTCCTATTAGGTTTTCTTGAAAAAGCTTTAACGAGACCAATATTTTATATTGTGTTATTCAAGGGAAGTGTTGTAAATGCTAAATTTATTAGTGAATGATAATTGTATCCCTACATCCCTAAAAATTATTACCATTGTATCATTACTCTTTCCCTATTAATATGGGGATTTGGTTCTCAATAAAACAAGCAAGAGTTCATTGACTTCTCTAGATTTCTCTCTAGTTTATAACATATATATCTTTTTTTGTTTTTTTTTTTTTTTTTGGATTACTCGGAAATATAAATGGAAAATATAACACTATATTTAGAAACCAAAAAAAGAATAAAAAAAGTAGGACACGGCATTGTGAAAATAATACTTTAATTATAATTTTGTCAATCATGCTATAA
Organism: Fraxinus anomala; assembly: GCA_903798345.1. Classification (NCBI taxonomy): domain Eukaryota; kingdom Viridiplantae; phylum Streptophyta; class Magnoliopsida; order Lamiales; family Oleaceae; genus Fraxinus; species Fraxinus anomala. The sequence goes on from CAIGRN010045947.1 coordinate 3,208, forward strand.
GTACAATTTTTTTGACATCAANTTGTTTTTTTTTTTTTTTTGGATTACTCGGAAATATAAATGGAAAATATAACACTATATTTAGAAACCAAAAAAAGAATAAAAAAAGTAGGACACGGCATTGTGAAAATAATACTTTAATTATAATTTTGTCAATCATGCTATAAGTACAATTTTTTTGACATCAAATTTGACAACGTGCCACATGTTGAAACTTGAGTGACCAGTTTAAAACAAAGGACACTTTCCTGCCTATTCGTTTTTAAATTTATACACAATGTCATCCACATTGTCATCTATGAATTGTACAAGAAGCTTTATTCTAATTTTGTAGTATCAAAGTTAAATGGTGTAATTATTTTAATTTTCAGTAATTAAAATCCAGAAGAAACAAGTGTAATTTGTTACTTAATAAAAGTTAAAAGTAAAATTTAACAACATGAGATTCATAACTTTTTAACCACATACTTCATCAATTTTTATCGAAATCTTTTAAAAATCTAATTTTAATCTCCACCAACAAAAACTAAATTTGTGAAAGAGTTCGTAAGAAGAGGAAAGTAAGTTTTAGTGGGAAATCGGCGCAGAAAGAAAGGAGATGTCGGAAACCACCCAGCAATTTGTTTGTTTGTACCCTTTTCTCTTTCTATGCGTGTCTGCGTGGCGTGAATAAAGGAGAAGATGACACAAGTTCCATTACTAAAACTTACTTGTGTATATTCATTCCCCTCCGTTTAAGATGTCACAGTGATAATTGAAGCATCAAAATGGTATTAGTAATCTCACATCTACACACCTACCCTACCCTACACAGCTAGCTATGTCTTAAACTTAAACCCCCCAAACATAACATCTTCTGACTCATTTGAAATATAAATGAGGAAATGGGATCTGTGTATATCTATCTTTAATGTAATTGATTGATTGATTGATGATTGATTATTCATTTGAAAGAAACAAAGATGTTATTATGATAAATTGAGGACTGAGTAACTGGGAATAATGCGGTTTTAAATGGTGATTTTTTGAAAAATATATAATTAAAAAATAAAAAAAAATTTTGAATTTATGTATAAATTATTTTATGAGAAAATGTGTAGTTAAAAATGAGATGAAAAAATGAAAATTTGAAAGAGTGAAGGCCAAACACAGGCCGTAAGACAGTTGGCTGAACAGCTCCTCCTAGTCACTCACTCGGCTATAAACAAATTTATGCTTTTAGTTAGAGAGGAAAATTCAAAATTAACTAGATTGATTTCAAATTCAAATCTAAGTGCACTTAAAACTGGATACACAAACAGCAACTACGAAGGATGATTTCCTAAAACTAAGTCATCATTCCGAATCTTTGAATTCTATTATTATTAGTGCCACTGTGATATATAGAGGACAAATGTACAAGGAAACTAGTTCAGTGAACACATTTCAGCTGCTGCTGATATCAAAGTATTTTGGATCTTCCGGGTAATGGTATTCAACCTTCAACTGCAATAAGAGAAAGATACTGGTAAAACAAAACTGCACTTATTCTCTCAAAAGACCAATTCAACACTTCCGTGACCGGGGCTCGGCAACAAAAAAAAAATTCCCTAACAAAGTGAATTTAAGATTATGGGGACAAGATCATCTCCCTGGTTGATGTGAAAACAAATCAAAGGTTATCAAAAAAGGAAAACAGAAAATGACATTAAATGAACTAGTATCTAAAACCTTAAAGAGCAAAGACTACTCCATTCTTTAAATTTTCAACCAGAGATTAGTTTTCACCCATTACTTTTATGGGAATGAGAATAATGCATATGAGAACAAACCCCCACCAAACCACAAAGAGCAGGATGTCTTTCCTCTTTTCACTATGAGGTGGAGCGTAAATCGAAGGCATCGTTCATCAACTAGATCTCACAAATAACAATGGCATTTTTGGTAGGGAGAATAAGATAATATTCAATTGTATTAAGGATAAAAAATAAGCTACAATCTTACTTAGCCCTTGTTTGGTATAGATTAAAATCAGATTTTTAGTAGATTTTGATAAAAGTTGATGAAATGAGTGGTTGAAAAGTCGTGGACCCATGAAATGTGTGGTTAAAATTAGTTGTTAACTTTGACTTGAAATTAAAATCAGATTTTAATCTGAACCAAACAAGGGCTTAATATACTTTTTGGTCCTTTCAAGTATTGTGTACTAAACATGTACTAAAGGTCCTACAACCCAATTATGGCATAGAATTCAAACACAAGGAAACAGTGAGGAAATGAAACAAAGCAATGTGCAAATGGCAGCAGCAATGAGAACGTGGCGTTGAGATTATCAAGCGTCCAAACAGAAATTACCAAATGTATTAAGAATTCTCAGGTCACATGCTAGATAAATTTTAGGAGCTATATAAAATTTATATCACATACCTTTCCTTCATCTGCATCTGAGTGGCGTTGAGGGAACACAACTTTCAGATCACTGTACAGATAAAATCTACGTTCCCCAGCAATGTCTATTCTGCTTTCGGTTGCTGATAAAGGTTCTGATTTTTGGACTGACCTTGAAGATTTTTTTGGGAATGGACAAACAAATCTTAAGTGAAGAGCATAACGTAAAGCACCAACAGTTGTGGCATTTCTGTTGACCTTTGAACAAGAATGTTCGTGTTTTCTATCAGTTTCAACATATATGTCTACCTGATCATTCCGACATAAATTATGCCCACAAACTTGTCTTCCATTGTCTGGCTGGTCAATATGACTTTTCTTGGGGACTAAAGAAACCTTGTCATCGTCTTTTATATCAATACTTAACTGCTCTCCTCTTCCATTTATAGAATTCAATCCTGGGGAAGCAAGTGAGACCGTCTGACGAAAGAACGTCTGGTTCAGAAGGACACACGGCATTATCATTAACACAACTCAGCACTAAATATCAGTAGGGAGAAAATAACCATAAATCACAATGGAGGATATAGCTCCAGAACACTAACTGTAAGAAGATTTTTCTTCAGCTTCGTTCAAATCCATCTCTGAGTGCATGATATCATGGACTCTATCATATAAGGAAGAGGATGAGTCCTATATGGTGCATTAACATGCTCTACTGCTACTTAGTATTCTAATTCTTTCTTTAGATCATACCAGTCAACAATATTTTCATTTGTTTCTAGAAGAAAAGGTGGAAACTGTAGAAGCTCAAATTACTTCTGATGTATTCAACATGTGACAGACTACAAAGACCTCAGAAGCATCCATGCTATTGATTGCAAAAATAATAATAATAATAGGAAAAGGAGACCTCTCAGAAAGTGCTTTTACTGATTTAAGATGTGGATACTTTCACAAAAACTAGATAGAGAGGAATTGAACTCATTTCCATGAAAAAATCAATTGTCGCTTGTGCAAATGTTTCATACAGTAGTTCCAAAAAGACTATATGGAAGGCAGAATTAAGTGGCACTCTCAGAGGTCAAAGCATTCACTCGTTGTTCTTGCAAATAAATATTAAAGCATTAATATTGCATTTAGCAATCTATTTTTCTATGGTCTCATAAATTTGTGAGACTCATAAAGCCAGGAAAAAAACTTCCCATCAACAACTATCCAAAAAGAAAGTCATATCAACTTCCTTAGGCGCTGAATGGGGATTACACAAACAGAACATTATCAGCATCTATACAACTTCAAGAGCGGAAGATTTTGTTGAGCTCACCTTGGTACCAGCTGGCATGTCGGTTAAGTCATAGTTACAGAAATAGGTGTGAAGAGGCGTCTTCTCAGGGTTGCTTAGGACCTATAAGATAATTCCAATTTTAGCAGTAATTGGCATTTCCTCAATCAAATTAGCTGGTTAGTTTAAAATTGACCTATAATCATATAACTGTTTCAACCACAACTATTTATAAATAGCTATGTAGTACTGAATTAGCCTACGTTTTGCTCATGTAAATAAAGTATTTATAAAGACTCAAGCCACTTTTTATCTACACATTTCAAGGAACCCATAAATTATCCAACCCTCGTTTCTATGTATTTATAATTTAAACTTTTTATAAACACTTTCCAAACATGCTTTCAGTCTTCATGCCCTTGTTAGCACATCTTGATCAATTGTCACAAAAAAGAAAGAAAAAAGAAAACTCTATATGTGTTGATCATTTTAATTTAATCCTTGCTAATGACATGGGTTAATATGAATATATTGCGCCCTATTCATTCTGTTGTCAGATTTCGGAGGATATATCGGACACACTTCTGCATCAGATCATGAACACCCGATGATCAAGTTTTAGGTGACATTCTAGTCAGACTGTTCTTGCATTTTGGATATGAAGTCTCATTCGAAGCTGATATTAGGTGAGCGGTGAGCGCTCATATCATGATTGCTTCAAATCAGGAGTAAACACTAGCGATAGGGTAAAAATAGGGGGGGGATGAATGATACACGAATTGAATGATTTCGCCCATAGGTGAGGTAAGACTTGATCTGCCCCAGATACTACCCACCTTGCAGAATAAAAAGTTCATAAAATTGGAGGACTTCCTGAAAGAGAAAAAAACAAGCTGATAACACGCAGGTCGTCCATGAAACATCGCTGGTACTGAAAGATGAGGACAGTCCATGGCTAGACACTATTAACTAGAAGAGCCACTAAGTACAGAAAAGTAGCAGTTTAGCTGGTGGGTTTTTACAAGGAGCCATATAGGTGCAGCAAAAATCACACGTCATGATGTATCAAGATTGAATGTAATTTCAAAGACGTTCAATAATAAATCACATAACCCAGATTAATTTAAAAGGAGAACAAAAATATACCAACTGGATGCGTCCTTTCATAGGAATGCGCAGATGATTCTTGCCAATTTGTGAATCGTCACCACCAAGGGATCTCTCTATATTTTCCCCTCTGCACTTGTTTGATTGCGAATTTCCAGCAAGATCTATAGATGCACAGTATAATAGATAGCTATCTCCACTAACACTTGTTACTGCGAATGGAAGTTTCTGTGACTTGGGAGAGAAATTCCCTCCAGCAATGCTTAGTACGGCAAGAAAACCATCTATTGCCTGATAATTCAAACCAAATAGATAATATTAGCAATTGAATCAAAATATGCAGGCTCTCGCAACCTCTAGTGTTATTTCAGCTCGGATAACTTCAACCCTAAAATATTTTGAAAAAACAAAACAAAATCGCAAGAAGGTCACGTAATGAAAAAGAAAACCTGATTGAGATTTCCAGATGACAACCGCCCAGACAGCAGCGACTCCTCAAATGAACCAACCAATGGCCTTCTCACTGGACATCCTCTTAAACTTCTATCCAACTTCATGCAATTGATAGTGGTCCTTGAATTTCTACAGAAAGGCCAACTTATTCCAGTGTTATTTTCTGGCAATGAAGATTGAACATCTTTGTGAAGATAATTAACACCTTCATAAGATGTGCTTGCAATCTGAAATCCATCTTCTTCAGAGGGAAAGATAATGCCAGAGCAGTTTGCCTTGGCAGAATAAGATACGTTTCCTAAGATTTTAGTCTCTTTCCAGATATTCCTGCCATGGCCTGCAGATATCGTTCTATTAGAAAATTTTGGACCTAGGGGAGAGCGAGAGAGTGGGAGCGAGATTTGCTCTTCTGATGTTGGCCCGGAGCATGATCTGCCCTCACTTGCTTCTATCAAAGGATTAAAGCTAGATGAAGGCACAGGGGTAAAATGGCGTAGTTCTTCGTCCTCTAATATAGGGCCATCCGTGAAAAATATGGAGGCTGATCTACTGTAGTTGTACAACATATCATTCCGTTCTGTAGAGTTAGACACAGACCAAATTGGTGCTGTGAAGTGATTTTTACTATCAATATTTTCTTTTTTATTATCTTGCAACGAAGAAATACCACATATTTCATCTTTCGCTTGACAACAATGATGAAACTTTCTGCAGCGAATATCTAAAAAATCTCCCCTAAATTGCTCAGACAGAAGCATCCTATTCAATGGAGACAGCATTCGCTTCCTTACAAGAGATCCATTGGTCTCAATATGATTCAATATGACACCGGCAGAATCAGTGTGAACATGATTCGCTGATACACCATCTAATCCATTAGAGAAGGCATCCTTCTCATAATTGAAACCAACAATCCTAGAAATGGGAGCCTGAATATTCTGTCTACTTTTAGCAGTTGAGTCAACCAGTTCCTTGATGCAAATATTTGACAGGTGGAAATTGGGCTTATCATCCAAATGCTCTTTCTTCATCGCATCATCAGGAAATTTTGAGACCTCCAATGAGGTTTCCCGTCGAAAGTCACCTAAAGAAGAATATATTGAGTCCCGGTGTGTTTGGCTCGAAATTCCCACATGAATCCCATCCAAATCACTCGTGCTAACACCATCAAATTGAGATGCATTGTAGACATATGTGTTAAGTGAGGTACTGATCTCCTCAGAGTTTTCACTGGATGAAACTTGGGGCAATCCCATCAGTATTTCTCAACAGAACTCAACAAGTTCTTTTTAATTGTCTTCCTTCCTGCAGTTGTATACTAAAAAGAGATCGACTTTATTTAATAATTGACATCCTCGGTCCAACAAAATATTGTCAACCAATATTCCCAATTCTCGATCCAAAATAACTTATCAAAATTCAAATTCAAATAATCAGAATTTCTATTCCGAGTAGTAAAGAGTAGTACCCAACTAAAAGAGCTCTCACATCATTCCATCTTTTTTCAAAAATCATCATCTCAGACTCTCAGTTACCAATTATGCCATTTTAACTACAACTCAAACCCGAGCACATAATCCTGAGTACCAAGTTGCAGTGATTGAAAAGCGTAGTTCATGGCAACAGAATCAAATTGAGTACCTGAAAAAGAACAGAAAGTCAGGTAGGAGCTGATTAGGATACTCATAAATCGTTACAGAAAATTGATCACGTTACATTAATTACTTATGTACTTCGATTACATAAAATTCCACATCTTCTAGAGACAAAATTATAATATTGACTTCCATAAATTGCAATAGCAGCCACTACACTGTTCCAATTTTCATTTAAAGTGCAGATATAAAAAGCTAAAATCGTACAGATAGATGCAAAATAAAAAGCAGCCTCATATATAGAAATAACAGTCAATTTGACGATTATTTCTTCATAATCCAGCATTTAATGAAAAAGAGAAAAAGAACACATAAAAATGAAATTATTCAGAATCAACATTGTTCATCAAATCTCCGATCTGTGTCCAAAATGGGGAAAAAAATGTATGTCATATAGAGCAAGATCAATCGTCACCAGAAAACAGTTACTTTTACGGCACAGATTCACCATTAAAATATTTCTATGACAAAAATAGAAAAGAAAAATTAGAACACCAACATATAATGAACGAAAGAAAAAAGTTAAATTCTACGAAATCAAACACGCACCGATTTTGATAAATTTTCGGTTATAATAATCCAGAAGAAATTGAAGATGCAGTTAATTAATTAATTAAAGTTATAAAGAAAAAGAAAAGGAAGTGCATCATTTCATTTTGAGAGTGGTTAGTTTTTCATTTTTGCGTCATCACACTCTCTCTCCCTTTTTCTCATTCATTTATATTTATATTTATATTTATATTTTCTTTTTCTTTCTCATTTCTTTATTTTAACTCGCGAGACCCTGCATTGTGCTTGCCATTTGGAAAATTTCATCTGCACTCACTGAACTTTTAACACAAACTTAATTAGATCACTATACTCTCATTTGTCTCAACTTGGTCATTAAAATTCAGCTTAACTAAAATTAATTCACTGAATATTAAAATTAATTTCAAATTTCAGCACTTTGACCCTCGTTATTGATGAAACATGCTACGTCGTCATCACATCACAATCATAAAACAAACATTTAACCTTTTTAATTTAAAGGTGTCGCGAAAGCTTAATCCAAGGATCGTCAAAATAGTTATTTCAAGCTCAGTTTCACATTACATTTCTCTATTAAACCACTAATCCAAACGGTTTACCCACAACCAATATATTCATCTCAATTGCTCTTCAATCTCACCCATAAGGAACATCATAACGGTGATGATCTGTAGCCACAAAGGCAAGAAAAAAACCAATGAAAGAGACAAAATAAAATAAAGCCAAAAAACACCAAAGGAAGTCACCAATTTTTCAGCAAAAGGCAACCGATTTTTTGCTCTCTCAAGGCGCACACACTTTTCTCCTTTCAAACACACAAATCACACACTTACAGCTAGGGTAGAAACAACACACACAGACACACATATATATACACATATATATATAAGGTTATGTTAGGCTTTAATTGAACCATTAATAAGGTTAAATGGACCAAGATTCAAATTCATTCAAGAGGTAATATATATGGATCGTGAGTAACATTAATTTCTTAAACTACTTCCAACGTTCGTGTTGTTTTCGTGTCAAACATTTGGACTTGGTTGTTGGTAATAAATTCACCATTGGCCAAAGCCTATGAAATTATATTCCGACATTTACATCATAGCTCGGGATTAATTGGATATCAAAATCCAACAAATCTCTACCTAGATACCCAATCAACTTGTAAGCAATCAAAACACAAAGTTAATGTTTACATAATCAAGACAACCAATAAAATTGGAATCACAGACATTACCTCGTATTTCGAATACCAATCATACCTACTCCATATATACCCACCACGAATAAGGTCATAAACAAATACCCAAGTAGAAGCAGATAATTACAGTGAACAATTAAGAACAAATAAACATGCTATGAAAATATAATATATGATAACAAACAAATCTTTTCAAAAGATATGTTTACACAGAATAACAGATTAATACTAAGTTAATCAACGAACGATCAACACATATCCAACAAGTGCATAAATGACCCACGAAAAGATCTCACCACACTTATTATATCTCATTCCGTGTTGCTCACACTTCGATAACACATATCTCCTCTTATCCCTTATCATGCTCACCAGGCCGATTGTTCAACTCATGTCTAACTGGTAAACCTCTGTAGATCCTAAATCCTCGAGATAATCATCTATTACCATATCACTTTTCCCAACCTAAGTGGACAATGGGTCTCCACCTAATAAAAGTGATAGAAACGCCTCTCTCATACTCACAAGACCAGGGTCTTTACAGATAAAGAATTCCATCATTTAATCACCTCTCCACTTATGATCCAAATGTCATACTCCACATCTCCGGTACAAACCACCAATGTACCCCTAAGTATCTATAATTCACCTCATCAATAGACACATAACACATACTGCTAATACATCACAACCCACTATGCATACAAACAATTACACCAAGTAATTATATAACTCTCAAATTCATGCAAATGCACATATCAAATACATTGAAATACACATATAATCATGTAACAAAATTAAGCAATCACACACATGATCAAAGCATTACACAAAATGCACATGTAGTACTAGGTTTATTCTCAATAAACCTCACTAGGATCATCACTCGACCCTATAACCATGTTTGCCTCATCTTTCATCGTACCCTTTTACTTATCCTTCTTTTTAGGACAGTCCCTAATAAAGTGTCTTGCCTTACCACAACTGTAACACCATCTTCCACTAAACTTGTCTCATCTCTTGCTCTTCTTCTTACCACCCTCATCACTCAAGTCACT
>CAIGRN010045950.1:833-30151 GCA_903798345.1 Fraxinus anomala
ATATCTAATCTTTATGCATAAGTATTGTATATCTTGAATATGAGATTTTATAAATTTTGAACAAGTAGGGGATTGTTAGAAATATTGTTCAAAATTGATAAAAATAGACGTGGAATAAAAAATGGGATTTGAGGCCAAAGTATTGAACTATGCGACCGCAAAGTTCAATGTATCATGCTGTCTCATAGATACTTACCGGGACTGGAGGTCCCTTCTTTGAAATAACTATGCAATCGCATAGGTTTGGCCTATGGGACCGCATAGAGCAAAATTCCAGCGTTGTTGGCTTTTGGAGGCTTTTTGGCACCACTTCGTATAGTAATGTTTCATGGCTATATATAGGTGGTATGTGATCATTAAAAATATGTTGAAAACATACAAAAACTATAGTCATATTCAAGAACAAAAATCATTCCAAGAATAACAAGAAATCACAATTTTCTTCATCATATTCAAAATCTTCTTTAGTGTTCTTCAAATTTTGGAGAATTACACTTAATGCCTGAGTATTAATTATTTACAAGTCTTGTTTAAATCCTGCAAGCCATTTGCCTTAATCCCTACAAGCATTATTTCAATCCGAGATGTGACAAATATAGTTTGAGGACAACAATATCGTGTTCAAACCATCGGTGTTTGTTTTCAAATCCATTTCCTGGTTTGGTGTTTGGTTCGTTGCTTTATTCTCCGGTGGAAGTCACCAAATTTCCCAACGAGAGGTTTAGTTATTCTTAGACTTCGTCATAGGCTAAGTCGTCTAGAGCCGGAGACATCGCCTCGATTGGTTAAGTGAAGTGGAGACGATCCAAGGGACTTTGTCTTGTCTGGGCTCTTTCTTTACCATGCAGATGGAGTCAAAGGACATTCTTCCTTCGTGGCATAGCCAAGAGACTTTGTTGTGCTACGATTTCTTTCATCTGAGTGGAGTCAAGTGACTTGTGTCGCTCTTGGACTCATTTGTTTCTTGATAGTTGTTCAGAGCTCGAGTGTTCATGAGATTTATGAGTTTGATTTGTGCTGAGTTAGTTTATTTTATTTCTTTAAAGGATTGTTTGCGGATAGTGGTACTATAAAAAAATTTCACCTGTGAATACTCGAGCTTGATGACTAGGAATAAACACAAGCTTGATTTTTGTAACTTGAGCCCAATGACAAAGTTTGAGCACAAACAGAACTTATGTAACTTGAGCCCAATGACAAAGCTTGAGTAATGGACACTCGAGCTTGATGACTGTTAAAAGTTAGGATTCCATCCTAAAAGACCAACCTTATTAAGAGGAGTATCTCAAATACTATAAATTGGTATTTGTTTTCATCTTTACTCGATGTGAGATTTTTATCCCTTAACATATCCTCGTAAGATGGTGGTTCATTTGAGTGAGCCAATTTTAAAATCCGTGTGCTCATTTTTTGAATCTTAATCGGATAAAATTATTTATTGGAGTTTAATGGACTCTGATACCATATTAAAATTTGGGGTTCCATCTTAATATGTCAACTTTATTAAGAAGGGTAACCTAAATATTTATAAATTGGTCTACGTTTTCATCTTCATTCGATATGAGATTTTTATCTCTTAATAATGACAAAGCTTGAGCATGAACAAGACATCCAGAACCCGAAACAAAAGGTATCGAGGTGTGTCATCGTCGCCCCTCCGAAAGGGGAAATATAAGCATGAGGTTATAAAGTGAATTAATGTAAAAGCGTATCTCAATAATGAATGGAAGAACTGTATTTATATTTTTAGAGTTGGCAGTACAATCTTGATAAGAATAGGTAACTTCGATGCTTTATCTGTTTAAGAATCCTAAAGGACGTGATAGTCTTGTGAGAGTTGGACATTAAAGCTCTGTTGAAACTGTAGAATTGTTGTAGTTGGATAACATTTGGATTGTGGTTGTTGAATCTTTCTAGATTAAGGAACTTTACAGATAGAGAGGACAAGGGTAGTGAGGGGCACGAGATGTCCAAAGATCTCAAGCCCGACCACATGATTAGTTTAGGCTTCTTGACTTCTAATAATTTGCATTTTGGTTGTGTTAACTGTTCACTTTATGTCGATTATGTGTTGGATTTTATTATTGAAGCATAGCTATTTTTAGCTTTAAAGAATTTAGACCCTTTTTGTTTCCCATTATCTTTAACAAGAAAATGCATTTTTTGACCCTTTTTCTCAAAAGAGGTGGGTCCCACATAGAGACAAAATTGTCCAAAATTGCGGCTGATGAACTGTTGCAACAACACAAAATTGCATTTTTATGGGAAACAAACAAGGGCTTAAGCTTCAATTTTGGGGTATATACTGTCCAGTGATTTTCGAATGTTAAAATGCAAAATAAACAACTTAAAATTTTGCTATGGACATATTTAGTGAAATTTTCCGTATGAGTTTTGTATTTTATATACAATGAGGACAGACAAAAAATGCAAGGAAACATCAAAACCCGAATGAAGAACAAAAGGACCATCACGAAAAAAGGAAAAATAAACCAAGGTAACTCTGAGGACCAGTTTACATACATGCAACTCCAAGTACACCAATTGAGGAATAGTTTTTCACACCTCATGCAGAATAATGCTTAAATAAATTATCCCTGGCGATCACAATAATTAGGGGAGCGAATTGGCCAACCATAAAAGTCACTTCCAGTTTCAAAAGATTAATCTTCCTTCGGGGTCTCAGTAGCTGCTTCAGACTTATCTGAGCGGGAGTGGGTAACAAGCCTCTCAACAGGGATTTTCATGACATCACGTCGTACTCCAATATCGGACACAATTCGACTAATACAATAAATGCCACATCCTACTGCTGTAAGGCCGGCAAAGCCAGTAGTCAAAAAGCGAAGTGGTGATGAGACAATGGCACTAACAGCAGCTAAATAAGATGCTGCCTGCCCACTCCGGCCAACACTAACGCTTGTGAAGACAATCAAACCTGTTTTGCAGTATATTGCAAGATCCTCACAGTTGTTCTTGAAAACGTTGTAGGCACCAAAACCATTCTGAAGAAGATATTTAGCACGGTGAAGTACATCTTCAGGTGGATCAGAAGGGGCAAGAGTACACGTTCCGCCACGAGCTTTGGCAAGAAACATTGCTGGTGAGACACCATACTGAAACAGATATAGCTCACCACCATAAAGAAAACATTCCAGGCAAGAAGAGATGACACCATCAGACTTTGACTGATCACCACATATCGGGCATGGGGGCTTGGAGGGATCGGATGGAGACGAGCTGAAAATGAAACGATCTAACACCGTTCCTGTCCCAATTTCCTGACCCGGTCCCCGAGTGAAATGGATCACAGTTCCATTCCCAACATATATTCCTGATGTTGAATGAAATACATAGTCAAGTTGGTTTCTAGGCAATAAAGTTTACTATAGATAGCCAAAAGTTAGAGAAATAGTCTACTTCAAGAAGCAAAGCTTAATGTATAAAAAGTAATAAAAGAAAAAGGTGCACCAGAAAGAAAGAGAAATAGTCTAATTCAAGAAGCAAAGCTTAATGTCTAAAAAGTAATAAAAGAAAAAGGTGCACCAGAAAGAAACTCGTCGCAAAAAGATATATTACTTCCTAAAATATTAAAAGAGAGCAATGTACAATCAAATTATCCATTTTCATTTTTATTGCATATCCTATTGGAATAAACACTGAAACTCAAAGTTAGATAACACGATCAATTGAACATCAAAGCAAGGGCTCAAGTTTGACGCTAGATTAGAGCAAGCATGCCCTTGTCTTGAGAGTATCAGATATTCAGTTTATGCACCCGAATCTGACTGTTGCATGCTCTTCCTCTCCACTGAGCATTGATTATTGGTCCAATATAGACCTATAACATCAGCCCTTTCCATAGTTCGCTAACCAATGCCACATACCAAAAGAAATTGCTAAATTAAATTCAAAGAAAAGGCTCACAAAACCTTTGACCAAAGTTCTCGATGAAACCAAAATTTTCGAATGAAGAAAAAACAGAATAAAACGATATAAAATAAGTACACCTCCAACTGATAGTCAATATCAAAATTTGACAAAAAATTCATCCAGGAGTCTCAAGAAGTTGGAAATCATTATGCACTCCAAGAAATAGTAATAGCAGTATCGTGCACAGCAGAAGCAATAGGACCCATATTTAATTTTGTAACACCATCTACGAATCAGAAAAAAATTGAGGAATAAAATGAGACGAATAAAATTGGCATGCACAGATGTAATGTAGTTCAACAAAATCCTGTATACATGAATAAGGAAAATCTGTTATTCAATATGAGAGAGAAAACAATGCAAATGAAAAACTAACACCCTTGAATTTCATACCCAAACTCAAGCCCCTGTACAATAGATCACATAGAGTCTATTGTGAAGAAAAAAGATTCATGTAGTCAGCTCCAAATTTATCAAGAAACACTTCCTTTTGGTTTGCATTTCAATTTTCAGTCTTGAAGCTGTGTTTTAAGATTGCAGAAAATGCGTTTGGTTTTTCATCCTCAAAAACTATTTCTCAAAACATACTGTGGAAAACTCATTTAATTTGGAATTTTTAGAAATTATTATATGACATTTTATTCAATGAACTTGATTATTCAGTAAAAATAGGACAATTTTGTTCTAATACATTATCAAGTAATATATATATATATATAGAGTACCTTTTTTTCTCGCTTTAAAAATAAAATATAAACAAATAATAAATTGACTTGACAAAAAATATGAAATAAAAAAGAAAAATAATGATGTGAACTGAGAATAGCAGAACCCAATTTTATGCCACACCATCACCTTTGGAGTATTGTGGTTGTCCCCATTTTTGCAACTTCTAATTTTTGCTTTGAAACTGGGTTCTAAAATTTTAAGTTCGATTGAGATTGTGATTTCAAGCTCTACATTGATGGTGGTGGAAAAATCAGAGGAAGGTGGTAGTGGTGGTGGTGACAGTGCAGAAAGGTAGGGATGGTAGTGGGAGGGGGTTGGGTACGGGTGGTGGTAGCGGTGTGAAACTTGGAGGGGAGGGGTGTGGTAGTTATAGTGGTGGAAAGCATTTGGCAGGGGGGTAGGGCGACGCTTGGGAAGGTGTATTTTTAAATATTTATTTTAAATTTTCTTTGATTTTACCTTAGGGTAATTTTTGATTCTCTACTAGAAGGAGAATTGGATTACTTTTTTTCTCGTGTTTTGAGTACTTCTAGTATTTTCATTAAAAAGGCTCAAAAAGTCGAAAATATGTTGAGATTTATGTTTAATCTTTTCAGAAAAGCATTTTCAAAAATACCAAATCAGACAAGTTTTTGATGTTTTACAAAATTAAAAACAGAAAGTCAAACATCCCCTTAGTTTTCGTTTTTGTTGCCGATCATCCTAGTGACTCATCACCCTACAACCACTTGACATTATATAATCAACTGTAATTACAATGTATGTCATTTCTAATCAACAAGTAAATTCACCGTGGATTCTACCTTGAATACACACTCGTAAATCAACTTTTATAGAGGTATCAAATATTTACAAGTGAATGATTTGTGTAACATGTATTGACGAAACTTTGAACAATGCACCTGGTAGTATGTATTGTTTGTTGTCCACCATAAGTAAGGAAATTACTTACTGTACTGGACATAGTATGAGATTTCAAGA
This sequence comes from Fraxinus anomala, assembly GCA_903798345.1. Taxonomy (NCBI): domain Eukaryota; kingdom Viridiplantae; phylum Streptophyta; class Magnoliopsida; order Lamiales; family Oleaceae; genus Fraxinus; species Fraxinus anomala. Next base: position 6,477 of record CAIGRN010045950.1, read on the forward strand.
AAAATAGTTTACTGACTGTAATTGTTGCAATCACATTACCATTCCTCACCCGTCACTTCTAAATTACACACTTCAATTGTCCCCATAGTATCTGAATAAAATGCACCTATTATGGCCATTAGTAGTACTTGAAATATATTAAAATCCACGTAGTTACAAATGCTGATCTTGTTCCCCATTTGTCATTCAATTAATTAAGTTGAACCACTTCGTGAAATTAGACTTGATTTTCATTTTTTCTTGGCAATTGTCTTATACAGATTCAAAGAACATTGATCCAAGTCCTCATTAAATTTTCTTTTAGATCTAATCTAGTGCCATATCAAATCCTATTTCAACTGAAAATTAGAAGTGTCAAATATGAATCATTTAGCCCTTATTTGGGCTCCCTTAAAAATAGGTTTTGGGGAAAAATATATTTTGAAATAGTTATTTTTAGGAGAATGTGTTGTTAATAATAAGGAAAATTTTTTGGATTTACGTGTAATATTATTTTATTTGAGAATGTGTGGTTGAAAATAAAAAAGAGAAAAATGCATTTACACAAAAATGGAGCCCAAACAGGGGCTTAATTGAATACATTACCATGTAGCAAAACAAACAAACTTTGCCTTTTAATTAAACCGAATCGATTTCTCATGCTTGATTTGATTTAGTTCATATGATTGGATTCAACTCCGACAGATATGGTAAGTTCTTCTTAGTTAGTTATCTACACATAATTACTTGCACATACCAAAATCTCATTCTAAACATGCTCCCTACTTCAAGAATTCATAAAGCTCACTCAACCCTAGTTCCCTGCTTGTATTCCTTTCGAGGCTATTCCGAAACAATGTGAGATTTTACCACACTAGTCATGATTAAACACTTCTCAAAAAATTGTAGAGTTGTACATATTTGTCATACTGTTCATGATTTACTCACCCCTCTCTCTCTACCTCAATATTTTTGTGAAAGAAAATAGAACTGTTATAACTATACATCATTATTGTGTCCATCAAAGTGTGTGTGTGTGTTTTTTTTACCCCCACAAAAGAGTATTAAGTTACAGTCTTAAGCTCATATATGATGTACTATTTAGCCTGGGATTGCTTGTGACAATTTCAAGTAATTTTGGATTTGGTATATTGATCTTTTCTTGCCAAGCCGTTTGGTCCATTGCTTCATCTATGGAAAGATCCAATGCAATAATATCATTCAAAAAACAAGCCATGTTAATTTTGTTTTTTCCCTTCCGCTTTTGTAACATGTTCTACTAGGATCAGATCACTTTTACGAATAGAAGTTTCTCTTTCTGTGCAAGACATGTATTGACAACATAAATGGCTAGATCGTCTCTCCTTTAATTTACCTGTAATTGGTCTCATCTTCACTTGGTGTCTTGTATTCTCATTTCTTCATCTTATCCATTGTAATATGATCACACATCTATCTTAACATCCACATTACACCATGTTTCATCTTTTAGACATTTTCTCCTTCAATGACCCAACATCTAGTACCATAAAGCATAGTAGGTACAATAACCACTTCGTAGCACTTATCTTTTAACCTTAAGAGTACTTTCCTATCACATAGAATCTCCATTTATGACTTCTTCATATCATCTAACACACTCGATTCTTCAAGTTCTCTTATCTTGTTAATAATTGATCCTAAAAAGCTTAAATAACCACTCTTTTGGAACAACATGATGATGTTTTTGAATATGGGACTGCCTAAAGTATTACAAAGGCCATAGTTCCAATTATCATAGATTTTGTGAACTTGAACGCTATTTCCTATGATAAGATCATATACCAAAAATTTGTCATTAACTATGAGTACACACAAAAAATCTAGCATTGATCTTGCTTTCAGCTTTTGTCTCTGAGAAAGGGAAGAAAGGAAAAATTATTTATCATAAGAAGCCCATGGGTGATGACTATTTCGGGAAAAGCCTATATGATATGTCCACTCTAAAACGTCATGACCCAAGCAGATGTCCTTTCAACATAAATGATAAAACATTATCGTTTAGATTGGCCCAAATAATGTGACCTTTCATGAAATTCCTTTCTTTCCAGAATTGTCATATCTTCATAAAACAATTCCAACTTTTCATTCAAAGGTTGCAGCATTCTTGGAGAAGTCATGAACCATGTTTAAATGGCCATAGATGAGCCTATAAAAAGGCTCTTTCATTTCTGCTTCAAAGGTAAGTTTGTTGGTTGTTCTTGTGGGAGATAGGTAAAACTTAGGAACAACAATTTGTTCCATCTAAGCAGTCAAGTCCTTGATGCTCTGAGCACTAGAGGGAACAAATGTCTTAAGGAGAGTCTAGACTTACAAGTCTAAATCATTTATGTTTGGATGTTTAAATTGCAGATTTGGTTCAAGTCTATGATTTTACTTTCATCAATCTATTTACCAAGTCCACTATTGCCTTATATATGCAAACAGCAGTTCCTATAACCCTTCTTCAGATATTATTCTGTGTCGTTCACCTATTACAATAACAAATAAGGATAAAGTAAAATCTAATCATAAAATTAAAACGATTTCATGAATGATCCACTGACGTTTCACCACTTCCTATTAAAATTGAAATTGCAATTATCTTATTTTGCTTCCTTCCTAGTCTCTGATTTTTTGCTCAGAAACTCAACAGCCAAATTAATCAATGCCAAAGAGATCAAAATAACAGAAAATCGCAACAACCATAATTTTAGTATAACAATGCTCAAAATAAACAATATAATTGACTAAAAAGGGTTCTGGAAATAAAAATAAAGAGTCGAAAATAGAAAAAGAGAATTGACCGTGATGAGCGTAGATATACGAGTGTCTCCAAGAATAGATGTGATCGCCAGGCTTTAATTTGTCCTTTTGGATTTTGTTTGAAAGCACCCCCACCATTTTACTCGTAATCTTCTTCTTCCTCCTCTTCGCTCCCACCCTCGAGTTTTCGTTTCAAAATGGGCGATGTGATGGCGAAGCTTTGCTTAGCAGCTACGCCTGGGTTTTGTTTGGATATTCGAATAGCAAATAATTTCAAAATTCAGTCTTAAGTAAAGGTGCTATTTGAGAACACGCTTTTAATTTGTTTAAAAACAGTTCTGTATAGTTACAGTTGTTAGGATAAGAGAGGTTAATTTCATTTTTCATTAGCAACACGAATTAGGCAGACGTGCTCTTCATCTTCTTCAAATTCAAGAATTGGGTGCGTTCTTCAAGAGGGTTCTTTTGATTTGGGTATAATCTTCCAAGGGGCTGTTCTTGTACGGATTTCTTCACTTGGATCATACACTGAAACACCACGCAGCTAGTTGATTTTGCTGTTTCTTTAATTTCAGCATTGTAATTGCATGATGTTTTCTTGGGATTCTTTTTGGTAAATTTGACGAGTTACTTCTGCAAATAGCATCTGAGCCACGACTCATTTTTTGGTTGGGATGTTTAATTGTTTATCTTAGTTTTTTCTTTCTTTCGCACTAAGCATTTGTAAATTCATGCAGTGAAAATGAGTAAGAAAACAGAGACAGTACAGGATTCCTCCGTCTCTGAGTATGCTGCTGATCAATCTAAAAGTAATGCCATTTCATTCTCTTTTCGCGAACTCGCAACCGCAACTCGCAATTTCAGGCAACTCATTGGAGAAGGTGGCTATGGGCCTGTGTACAAAGGGAAAATAGAAAGCACTGGCCAGGTAATCTTTCGCTAGAAATTAAAATAACCCATAATTGGATTGGGCATTCTTCATACTTTCCTAAGTTGGAAAGGGCATGAATATAACATGTTGTAATTATTGGCAGATTGTTGCTGTTAAAAAATTAAATCAAAATGGTTTACAAGGGAACAAGGAGTTTTTGGTGGAGGTTCTCATGTTTTCTCTGCTGCGTCACCCTAACCTTGTCAATTTGGTTGGTTACTGTGATGAGGGGGACCAGAGAATTCTTGTATATGAATTCTTGCCCTTGGGCTCCTTGGAATCCCGCCTCCATGGTAATATCAAATTTCCTTTTTTTGATAATGCATGCTTTGAACTTCTGATTATAGAAAAATATGTTTAGAAAAGGCTTTTTTTGACAACAGTTTATTCCCTTTAGGTTTTGATCCCATATCTAGTTATGCACAAAAGATTTTTGGATGTCACTGTTGTACCAAGGCATCTGATGAAACTTGAGTTTTGCCGCTATATGTCACCTTTCAACAATTCAAATGTCTTCTTGATAGTTAGGAATTTGCCAATGCTTGGACGATTTTTGTTTCTAGAAGTACTTCTGTCTGCGTCTTTGCAATAGTAGTCGCTGGTGATATATCTCTTTTTAGGCTTCTCCATTTCTTCTTTTTATCGGTGAGGATGAGAGACAGAGAAACTATATACTTCAGTCTGTTCTAGCTTATGGTTTGCCCTCAGACCTGATAATCATGCACAAAATGTTAACATTGACAAAACCCAACTACTATGTTAATAAGTTGTATTTTTACATTTCTCTAGCCCATGTGGGAGGCTGGTGTAATAAACTAATTCCAATCCAAATCCATTTTAACCAGACTCATCACTTCAAGTTCAAAAGACATTTGTAACTGTTTATGGTTCGTCTATATTCTGCGATAGGTTTTCGGTATGATTATTGGTTGGACACCTTGATTAGTTATTTTTCCTTTCAAATACTTACAATTTGTATAATGTGATTTGCTTTTAAAATTTTCAAATAGTTTATTCAGTAGATTTACAGGGGGTATTCTTTGTGGATGTTGCATTTAGCGATAATTTTGCTCTTGAATTTTATTCACCTTATGCATGCTATGAAGCATTTAAGAATTTCCTTTATAAATGTATGATTATATGTCCTATTGTCATTGTGCAGATCTTAAACCTGATATGCAACCCCTGGATTGGAATACGAGAATGAAAATAGCAGCTGGTATAGCCAATGGTTTGAATTACCTGCACCACCAGGCGAATCCACCAGTCATTTACAGGGACCTGAAATCATCTAATATATTGATGGATGATGGATTCCTCCCTAAACTTTCTGATTTTGGACTTTCCAAGTTTGGTCCACATGAGGATAAGTCACATGTTACTACTAGGGTCATGGGTACTTATGGGTATTGTGCACCTGAATATGCCGCAACTGGACACCTTACACTGAAGTCAGATGTTTACAGTTTTGGCATAGTCTTGTTGGAGATAATCACTGGACTCACAGCATTAGATGAAACTCGAGTAAGGGGGAAGCATAAGCTTCTTGATTGGGTAAAATTTCAATGCCTATACAATTGCTGATTATGAGAAACTGCAAGTAATTTGAAAAGCTTCTGATGGGGTATTCAAAACCTATATCTGCTTGTTATGTACACTTTGGAGTCAATCCAATTCTTCTCTCCTCTCTGTTTCTGTTTGTCTCCCTTCCGTTCTGTATCATTAGGTTCTGCAGAGCCTAAAGGCTTCTTAAACATTAGGCTCTGATGTATTTTCTTGTAATTATTTGATATTCATGTTGGTCTTTATTTTCATATCTATAACTTCTATAATCACCATTTTATATTTGTAGGTACGTCCTTTATTGAATGAACCTAAGAACTTTTTGCAGTTGGCTGATCGAAAACTGAATGGACAATTTCCAAAATCCGTGTTCTGTAAGACTGTTGAGTTGGTATTAATTTGCATAAGAGATAATGCCCCATCTCGGCCTACCATGACTGAAGTGGTGGGTGCTATGGATTATTTGACATCGAAGAAAGGACAAAGAAATCAGTCCACTTCATAAGTTTCGTAGTTTGAGGACAATTAGCAGGAAACAAGTTTGATGACTTTTAAGTAGTGATTATCTTTTTCATATTGGTGTTAGCTTGCAATTTTCATGTTGATGATAACTGGCTGTGGTCAGTGAAATAGAAATCGAAATATACTGGAATAATGAAAATTGTCATTGAATTGTATACAAGTGCTATGGCAGGTTTTTCCATGCTTACAAATGTATCTGCTAGCTCGGCTTCATTTGCTCCGATGTAATTTTTTTTTTTACATCAACAGGTTTGACTCTGAAAGTGCCATTAAAACTGCATATCGTGCAAATTGCTGGTTTTCACATAGCACAAGTATCTGATCTGAGTTTCAGAATAGAAAAATAACATGAAAATTACTAAAAATATTCTTTTTGATTTTTTATCCGGCTTGGTCAAGCAAATAGCAGTGTGAACCTTTCCAGTTTCCACTTCCAACTAGAAGAAGAAAAGCCATTTTTACTTTTAACATACTATATTTTTTTATAAAGAATTAAAGATGTAAAGAAGAACATGACCACTAGGACAGGTCTTAAAGAAGGAAGATTTATGTCAACAACAGCTCCAGCTATTCTTTTGTTTAATGCTCACTTAGATACCTTCCACTGTCTTATTAAATTGTTTCCCAACTAGCAAAGGACTATCAGCTTTGCCTACTAATTATACTGAATCGATTTCCGATGCTCTATTTGATTTGTTCATTCTGATAATTGGAATTCTTCACTATACTTCACTACCACACAAACCGAATTTTAGTCGAGCTTTCCCTCTCGTAACACGCTCTAATCTTACCACTTTTATGAAGAGAAGCTTCTTGTCAACCCAAGAGATCCCCCAAATAGTCAACCTTTATTTTATCCTCAATTGATATTATTTTCACTTGTTGTCGTATATTCTGATTTCTTATCTTATCCATTTTAATATGATCACGATTTTAACTTAATATCCTTATGTTCGTCATTTTTTACTTTAATGACACGACATCTAGTACCGTAAAGCATAGAAGGTATGATAACCATTGGATAAAATTATTCTTTTAGCCTTAAAGTTGTTTCTTATCAAAGAATATCTTTATAGTACTTCTCCATTCCATCTAACATGCTCACTCCTCAAATTCTCCTTTCTTGTTAATAATTGATAGTAAATACCTAAAACATGAAGATAACATGATGTTCATGTGTGTCGGACTGCTTGATACTACCGTTGTATATGTCATACATTTTTGTTCTAATACAATATGTATCTTCTCTTTATCTAACAATTTCAACTTTTCCATAAAATCCGTTCTAGACTAATAGACACTTGACATCTTAAAGTATAATTATTCTCAACTCAAGGAAAAAAGAAAAAGATGATTAAAAGAACTGTTAATCTCAAAAGTCAGATTTAGTAAAAATCACAAATTAAGCAGACTATGGCAAGTTCTTCATCATCTTCAAGAATAGGGTCTATTATTGGCTTGGGTTCACAGTGAGTAAGAGGGTTTGTTGGAGTTGGTGTCATCTTCCAAGAGGCTGTTCTTACAGGAAAAAGCCTCAAGTATGGGGAATTCCTTACCGAATTCATACATATGCTGATGTGGTGGAACTAATTCACCTTTTTTTTCCCATCTTCCAATGATTCCACACTTTGTGTTGCCTGTCAAAATTTTCTGTTAAAATGTTTTGTACTTATAGCATGATTGGTTCTTATATGAGTTTTCTTCTCATTTTCGTCTTTGTAGTCTGTAATCCTTGGTTCTTGATCATATACTGAACACGCTAATTGCTTGTGTGGTCTCTTTATTCAGCATTATAATGGCATGTTGTTATCTTGGTAATCTCGACAAGTTCTAGCGAGTAAAAAGTTAAGAATATTGCTTCTGAGCCACCACTAATTTTTTTTACGGTAGGGATGTTTAATTGTTTATCTTAGTCTTCTCACTTTTCTAAGCCTAACAGTTCATAAATTCATGCAGTGGAAACGAGTACAAAACCAGAGCAGGTACAGGATTCCTCGGTCTCAGAGGATGCTGCTGATCAACCTAAAAGTAATGCTTTCAATCTGGATTTGGCATAAAAGATTGGGAGATCAGGATAGGGAGAGTGATGTTGATGAGGCAAGGCGTGGGCGAAGAGTTTGAGAGAGAAAATGGCAAAATGATTCTGATGATCGACTTTAAGTGGTGATGGTCTTGTTCTGTCCTTTTCATATTAGTGCTAGCTTGCAAATTTCGTGTTGATGATATTTGATAACTGGCTGTGGTAAAATGCGTTCAAAATTGGTTCTTGACTCGATTGTGAAGCCCATCTGATGCTCTTGCCTCCTGATATGAAACAGCCAAAAAAATGAAGCTGTAGGTTTACCAGGAGAACCATAATGAAAGGAAAAAAAAAAAGTGAAGCTATAGGCCAACTCATGGTTTTATGGTTAAAATTGCAAATTCTGTGCCTTTATCACTGAATTTAACCTTGAGTATATAAGTGAAAGGCCTGGTCTTTCCATGTTTAGTTGCTTACTATGTATCTGCTAGCTCAACTTCATTTGCTCCTATATAATTTCTTAGATTTATGTTTTACACCAACAGTTTAAAAGCTAGTACTTGTATAATATGTTAGTATAGTTGGCTAGTCACCCCTCACCATACATTATTAAAAAAAAAAAGAATAATGGTATCCATTATTTAGAGAGTCGCTTTACCGATTAGGTGGATTGAATAATGAAACATGAAATTCATTGTCACCTAATCTGTGATGCGTCTATATAATAATATTGCTGGTTATTAACCATAGTGCATCACAAGTCATTAAACCTCCTACAAAGAATGTGCTCCACTACATGGTAATGAATCACCCCCACACGAATCTCTTTATTATATGGTTATCCATCATTCGTATCGTGCGAAGATTAAACAAATTATAAACTATACTAGCATTACGTTTACATTTCGAAACTGTCTAATTATCTTGATTGTCAGAGCGACTCATGCACTTATTTGATGAGGACTATAATGCAACTATTGTAATTGCTAGTTAGAAATTTATCATTAAAATACAATGATAGGTTTATTTGTGCAATGTAATTATAATTCACTCGAGAATGGATGAAAGGAAGACGAGATTGAGTGTTATTTTATAGTGAAAATCTTAACTTTTATGCAATTTTTTTTTTTTAACAAAATCTTGAAAATTGTCAAATAGTGAAACAATAAAATTCTATAATTTTTGAAAAGGTAATAACTGTGTAATAACCATAAAAATAGTTTTTTTTTTCTTTTCTTTTTTTAAATTTGAACAAAATGATTTTTGAAATAATGATTTTTTTTGTAGAATATGTGATTAAAAAATAGAATTTTTTTTGATTTTATATGTAAAATATTTTATTAAAAGAATGTATAGTTGTAAATAAATTTAAGAAAAAAGAATTATTTTAATAGTTGTCAAACACGTGCTAAAATAAATCATTCGGAAAAATTGATCACGCCCTCAAAAATTGAAAAAGTAGAAAAAGAATTCACGTACAAAAAAGTCTTACAGTACACCTGTGTACATAGAATAAGAAGCCTTATTATATAACCAAATCACGACTCCGCGATTTTCGTCGTCCTCAAGCTGCCCTCTCTCTCTCTCTCGGTAACGCGAAATCATGGCGACCTCGATTCTCCCTCTCCTCCTTTTCTCTCTCCTCGCCGTCACGACCGCCGCTCGGCCCTGCAAAACTCTCTTCTATTTCGCAACAACCACCACCTATCACCCTTACTCCCGCTCCCAGAACCCTAACCCTAACGAGGCCAATTTCCTCTTCCAAAAACCCTCTTCCTTGTCTTCGCCTCGTTATCTCACTCTCATCTTCACCACCACCACTACCACCTCTCGATTCCCCAACCATCATCCATCCGTCAATTACAATAATCGCCCAAGCGATCTTGAACACGATATGATTCCATACAAGGGGCCCGTTAAATTACACTCCTCAGTATCGAGCTCGATTAGGGATCGCACCAAGGACATCATGAGTGTGGTTGGGGCGTTGCTGTTTGGGGTTGGTTGCGGAGTCCTCACGGCCGCTACAATGTATTTCGTGTGGTCTCTGTTCTCTCCCCATCGCTTTGACTTTGATGATGATTCCTCCTTTTCTTCTGATGATGACGATGACATCACCTCCTCCAAGAAGATGGGGTATCTGGCTATTCCTACGAAGCCCAAGGTGGTTGATGATGACCTCAAGAAACCTGCATCTCCTGCCAAGGAAGCAGTCTAACAATTTGATGAAATATGTAAGCGTTTAAAGAACCCGAAGGAAGAAAAAGTAGTCTATTATTACGAGAGTCTGTCTATCTATGTATTTAAATATTCATGTTATTGTGATACTACATACTGCTGTGAATTGTGATATGATGATCCCTACTATGGTTTTAATGGTGTTATTGACCTGCTTTTATAACTAATTTCTTGGTGTGCATTGATAAGATAATATTGATTTATAATTTATATTGTGTTGTGCACTGTCATACTATTTGGTGTTTTGTTTGGCGGTTTTATCATGAAATTTGAAATAGTGTCTTATGCTATAGCCACCAATTTGTGAGAATGATGGATTCTTTTGATTAAATGATAAACTCTTTTGATTAATACGTTACCTTATCATTTTCCTTTTTTTATGAAAAGGAGTGATAAGAATGAGTTGTGGTTGCAAGGTATAGAATCATTTGTTGTTCTACTCTAAAAACCTTCACAAAAATTGAAAAAGGGTTCATAACACCCTCGAGACTTGATTTATCTGCATTTCCTAGTCCAATCATATTGTTGGCTTGGATTATTATGGGTTAGCTTTATCCGATAATTAACATGTATGATGGAGGTCCATTTTGCAGGGAAAAGATTGTATTTTTACAATTTTCCATCATCTTAATTTGAAGTGGTTGCTATGCTTAGGAATTTGCTTTCTATTTTTAAATGATGCCTTATTTGTCAGGATTGTAAAATAAGAACTGGCAAAAGATCAATTCAAATTTGAATACGGTCTTTCTAATTCCAGCCCATTCTGTATCATATTAGTATTAACAGATCTTCTGATTACATATCTTACAACTAGGCCTTCTTGCTTGGAGATAATTAACCTTGATGTTTCTTTGTTCTTAGGTACGTCACAAAATATTTTAGTTTATCGATAATCAGTATGTAGTAACTGGGTATCATGAAGCATCTTCTATTGTAATTGTAAGAGTGCCATGTGATCATGTGATTTAAATTGTGTGACCTCGTAGACTTGCCTTTGTGTTTTTTTTAAATGACAACTGGACAGATTCAATTTACATAGAGATTCTTATATTGCCTTTTGTATCTTTGTAAAATCCTCCCCCAAGTTAGCGCAGAACTCGGGAATTTTCCACCATTGGTCATTTGAGTAGAGCTGCTTGCTTTATCGGCTTGCAACAAAAAGCTCATTTTCACTGTTTTGGCGGCAGAATTTCAGACGGTTATGACCATGAATGTGGGTATTGTAGCCAATATATTACGCCTTTCTGCCCCATATGGTTAGTTGGACAACTCTCTCCTGTGCAGTGACTGAAGAACATAATTGCAAAAGAGAGGAGGATTAGCATTTTATCAGCTATTGGAAATTAGTTTTCCACGGTGAATCGAAATCTTGGGGCAAAAAATAAAAAAATAGTTCAATTTTTTGCCTGGTTTCTCTCATTTACTCATGCATCAAGAATTTGTTCAAATTGACATCTGTTTTGAGTTAAAGTCTTGAGCACTATTTAGATTACTGGGAACACACACTACATGAAAATTTTATCATCTCCTTTCATTATGGACCCCAATACCTCTAACACGGTTCTCATCCCTTGGAAACATTTATGGATAAATGCTGCTGTGACGTATTCTATCCATTGGAAATGAATCTCTGATGTAACCCTTGCAAGAGCGTCAGCAGTGTATTAAATCCCAGACCTCTTTCCCAACTCACTCAGTTGAAGAGCTTAACTCAATTCTAGGAATAAGCTATGCTGAATTATCCATTTTTATTGGTACTGCAGTTGGACTAAGGATGAATTCGAGTGAGTTTATTCCGTGGTTGGGTTTATGACAATGGAGAGGTGACTTTGTTGACTTTGAAACAGCAATTTTTTTGCAATATCATCTATGTACTTGTCCTGATTGGAAAGAGATACTAAGAAAGTAGCAACAAGCAAGTCACCGAATGAAAGAGAATGTTAGGAGAGTGTTCTGCTGACATCCAATAGTCATATGGACCAACCATGAGAGAGAGGAATGCTAAGAATTGAACTTATAGTGGCCAGTTTAACTAATGTTGGAAATTTCGTGATTACCTAAACTAGAGTTCATCTAGTATTGCATCTTACTAGTGGATAGATTTGTATGTTGATATAGATTCAACAATAGGCTGTAGATTTGTGAAGTGATTTTCTTAGGTTTAAAAGTATAATTGTTGGACCTTGCTATTTTGGTTCCCAGGATGTAGTGGGAGTGGTTGGTGGGGCTCTTGGGTAGGTTTAGATTTAACTGGATTTGGAAGGTTTAGCCGTAGAGTTGAGATTCTGAGCGGTGAGATCATCACTGCCTTCAATATAGAGGCAGTGAAAGTCAATGATGACATTACCTAAGGCAGGCAAATGGCACATTTGGTTGAGACGTGGAAAGCTCACTCCTATAAGCTTTTAATTCTCCATAAATTCGCTTAACAATAATTTCGTAGGGAAATGAATTGTTAAATTAGGGTAGGAAGAAAAGTCATAGTTTGAAACGCTTGGCTCCAAGCCTCCAATATTGACGGGTAAAAAATAAGTGTGTCCGTGAAAAGGTGTTGGACCTGTATTGCTATTTTCTCGAATAGATACAATATTTATTATTTGAAAGGTTAAAAAATTGTCCAAATTTTTTGAGATCTTAAACAACTTGTTAAAAAATAATCTTATATGTCACTCCATTGACTTCAAATTAACAAATTGCAACTTGCATGTGATGTGATGTGATGTGATGTGATGTTTAGTTTATTAAGAAGTTGCCCGGTTATTATTCTTTTAAAAAGAAATGTTTTGAATAGTGATTTATAGAAGAATGTATGGTTAAAAAGTAGAGAAAAGTTTTGAATTTAGGTGTAGAATATTTTATTATGTGAATGTGTCGTTGAAAATGAGTATGTAGAATTTTTTTTCTAAAAAGAAAAATGATTGTCAAACGGGTTTTAATTGTAAGGGTGGTGTTAGGCACAGGTTGAAGAGTAATAAGTTACTTTGAAAAAAAAAAAAATCACTAACAATTCATAAATTTGAAAAAAAATACTCCTCTTCTCCTTCCTCCCTAAGTGCATAATTAATTTTCACTTTTCTCCCTCAGACTCACATAAATTAAGGTGCATGAATTTAATACTCATTATATTCTCTCTCTTTTACGCCTGCCAACAATTTAATTGGTAGTATAAATTAAGTGCTAATGGTAATTCACTTTCGAAGTGACATCCATTTCACTTCCACCAACCAAACATGAAAAAATATAGTTACATATAATTACCGCAAGTACTTCAAAGAAATTATAGGATTTAAGCCAATCTTCTTCTTCTTTCATACAGGATAGCTTGATGAATCAACATTTTTCTTTTCCAGGCATGTTCTGATGTTATGGCCACTATGTTTACAGAGTGAACAATTAATGCTCCTTTTTCCCAATTTTTTCCTCCTTTCATCTGCGTTTCCTTAGGACGCTCCGTTGTCTTTGAAGTAGGAGGACACTATCATCTCCAACTGCTAACTCATAAACATTTATAATAGTTATTTCTATTCGAAATGAGATGTTGCAGATACACCAACCCTTTCTTTACCATTTAAGACATCATATGATGCCAACAATGTGGTTCCAAAGTATACCCAAAAATTCAAATCACATTTAGTCACCTTACCATCCCAAAATACCTTGTGCTTTGGGCTTCTTTTTCCTTGAAATGTTGCATTACCAACAATTCGATATTGATTTGCTTTCCCAAGTTCTTGGATTTTTTGAATACAAATCGTGACATTGTCCGTCATGTAGCAATTCTATACTTGTCCAACATCGAATCTTGTGACTCTGTATGTTCTATAGTATCGATATTAGTAAATAATAAAACAAAGCATCTAAACAACTCCACCAAATTTAGTAACTAACCTGTTTAATGAATTGGTTTAATCTTGTGTGTGAACTAATGAACTGTTTAATGAATGCAATGATGCTTTCAGAATGACCAGCTATTGTCATTCCCCCGCGAATAAGCTGGCATCCAAAACTTCTTTATTGTATATAACCCAATCACAGGCTTGTGATCATCCAAGTTATACATTGAAATTACCCTACACCATTTATGTTCAAATTCCTCATTGTGTCTAACTAATATAACTTGTAAAAGTCATTGCACTACTTATAATATTTACCAGAGAGAATTGCAATGAACTAATCATTAAGGGTGAGTTTGATTGTCAATATTTTTCATGAAAAATGTGTTTTTTCCACATAATTTTCTATTTTTGTATTGTTCGATTGACAATTTTTTCCACAGAAATAGTTTCCTACTTTGATTACATGACCATATTTTTCTTGAAAACAAGGAAAATATTTTTTTTAGGGAGATGTGTTTTTTATTTTCTAGGTAATTTTTTTTCTCTCTCTCTCTCTCTCTCTCTCTCTCTCTCTCTCTCTCGTCTATACCTTCTCTCTTAACTACTTACCAATAAAAAATGAACATGTATAATATTGACTTTCCTTTGGGCTGATCAAATATTCGCATGAATAATACACACATAAACACATTTCAATATTCTAAGTTAATAAATTTCCACAAGAGATGTTGATTTGGCAACATATTGTTTCAATTAATTCACTTTCGAATATTATACTTCTCAAAAGAGTCATTTGTACCAAAATTTGAAAAAAGAAAATTACTGAATTCGCATATTTGATTTATTTTAAAACTTTAGGGGCATAAGGATTAATAATTCAGAACTTTAGGGATCAAAAATTAATTATTCAAAATTTTAGGGGTCAATAATTAATAATTCAAAACTTTAGGAGTCAAAAATTAGTTATTCGAAACTTTAGGGATCCAAAAATTAATGATTCAAAAATTTAGGGGCCAGTTTAAACAAATTATGAACTTTTAGGGGCTTAATTACAAAATTCAAAATTTTAATGGCCCAAATTAATTAATTTTCAAACTTTAGGAACCCAAAAATTAATTATTCATAACTTTAGGAGCCAATTTTATCAAATTATGAATATTTAGGGACTTAATTATAAAATTCAGAACTTTAATGGCCCAAATTAATTAATTTTCAAATTTTAGGGACTGAATTATTAAATCTGGAACTTTAAAGGTCAATTGGATGAATTTTAACCTTAAGGGGTTGAATTACCAAACTTTAAATTTAAGGACTTGAAATATTAAAAACAGATTTTAAATATTCCAAACCTAACCCAAATTTGAATTTGCAAGCAAGGACCTTAAATTTTCAAATCTTTAGCCCAAGCCCATGCCCCCAGAATCATCCTAAACTAAGAAAACCCATTTTTTTTTTTTTTTATAATTATTTAAAACTTTATGGGCCAGTTTAAACAAATTATGAACTTTCAAGGGCTCAATTACAAAATGCAGAACTTTAATGGCCCTAATTAATTAATTTTCAAACCTTAGGGATTGAATTATTAAAACATATAACCTTAAGGCCCAATTGGTTGAATTATAACCTTAGGGAGCTGAAATAACCAAAGTGTAAACTGTATGAGCTGAAACTTTAAATATAAACCCTAATTTAAAATTGCAAACAAGGACCCGAAGTCATCAAATTTCGAGCTCATACCCCCGCCTCCAATTCCACCCAAAACCTAGTTTTTTATTTTAATAATAGAACCCGGGGCAGCGGCGCTGTCCCCCCCAAAACAGCAAGCAGCGCTCGCTGGCCGGCAGCAGCGCGAAGCACTGTAGCAAGCAGCGTTCTACAGCGGTGACGTCGAGCCAAAAAATGCAGCAGCAGCGCCGGCTGCTGAAATCGACGCCGCCTCAAATCCTTTTTTTAAAAAAAAAAATCGAAATTCTGAAAATTCAAAATTTCTGGAAATCTTGAATAAACCAACCGAATAATTTTCAAATTTAACAAAATTAAAACATGAATCATAAAATTATCAAGAATCAAATTTCGATTATCAATGATTCAATATGAATAGACTATGATACCACTTGTTGAAAAATTCTTTACCATCATAACGATTGTTTATGTTGGATCATCAAGAATATGTAACTGAAGCGAAAGCGTACCTGAATGAGACATATTTATCGCAATGAATGAATCCCGCGATTTTAGTCTTCCAGATCAATACATTGTTCTTTTATTTCCCTCTGAAAATGAGACTCAAAATAGAATGAACTAAAACGTATGATTCGGGGACTATAACGGTATATATATACTAACGGCTCATTAACCTAGTTCAGCTCATCATGAAATTAAGAACATGCCTGATTTCTACACATAGATGGCCACACTTTAACTGGATACTTCAAATCCCAAAATACTGAAATCTTATTACATCACTTTAAACTGGCTTAACCAAAATTGATAGCTTTTAATTTAATATACAATATTTCACATATAAGCTCACATATTAGATTAAAATCTTTGCATGAACTTCTCCATTTCAACATCATAAGTGGGGAAACGATAATTATTTTCCTCACCTGAAGAATGATCAGTATGCAATTCCTCAGAATATGCGTAATATGGATAATCCAATTCTGAGTCATCATCTTCACCGGCTATTTGAAATTCAAGGTCCGTAGTCAAACCAACCGCAACTCTTTCCGGTGCATTTCTCTAATAACGAAAACCTCCATCGTCAACATCATCCTCCGATCATTTCATTGACACTCAAGTGGCACCAAATCTTCACCCTCATTGTTCATCATTGAAATGCAAAAAAACTAGGGTTAATGTTTGGTACATACATATTCGGTCTGAATTTGATTAAGGTATTGCTACATGTAAAATACTGGGGTTAATGTATTGCAACAAAAGTAGGATTTTAGCCTTTTGAATCCGATTATAATGTTGAATATTCCAAAACATTCAGTTTAATCATTTAGATAAACTCCCAAATTTTTTATTTTTATTTTTTGACTTTATGCTCATAAGAAAACAAAGCATGTTCCAACAAAATAATATAAAAATTTACCTTATAGTGGTCTTTCCTGCTCATCTTTCAATAGTGCATCTTCCATACAATTATTATCCATATGAGAGCCTTGTGTATCACCTATGCCCTCTATTATCTAGACAAGAGAAGAATTCCCAAGCCGAATACTGTATTAATGTTGATTTTAGGGAGAATTTTGAAGAAATTGATATAAAAAGTAAAATTCTTAATATTCTCTTCCAGAGAAGAAAGGTCGTGAAAATAGGTTGAAGACAGGATTTTCAAAGGAGAAATGTTGTGGGTTTAATTCCACGTTGTACGATTTAACAAAAAAAAGCTTGCTAGGTTTGATTTCTGTTAACCACGTGTAATTTTCCGTTTATTTGGAGAGATGAGAGTTAAATGAGTAGTGAATGGGTAATTATATGGGAAAAATAGTGAACATTGGGTAGCCCATTAAAGTTGAATGAGTGCGTAGCAACGATGTTAAAGTTAAATTAGTATTTATTAAATTTACTTTAATAGTTTTTCAAAAGGTGTTTAAGCATCATTCATGGAGGGAAACAAGTCCTTAAAATTGAATTAAAAAGACAGCTTATTTTCTAGAAGATAAACATCAGGTAAGGAAGAGACTCAATTTTTCAAATCTGTAGTTTCTTCCAATATTCGGTTTTTGAGATTTACGTCAAATACATCCAATAACTTTGCAACCTAGTACTAGCCAAAATATCAAATATTTTAAGGTATAAGACAAGATATCGAATAATTGAGACTGCATCCTCTGAAATTAACTTTATTTTCTGTTTAAATAAAAAAATTGTTGGCAGATTACAATGTTGTAACATCCTTTCAAAAACTTCTTAAATTTGGTATAAAAGTTCCCTACCTTCACCCATTATATATTCACCTTGACCAAGAAACTAAGGCATATCAACTACAGGCTGAAGACATTATTATCTGCAATGGCATCAAATTCAATCAGACTATCACTTCTTGTGTTTCTGGCCATGTTCATAACTTCAGAAGCAGAACTTGGACTGCCGAAAGAAACCAAGTTGACACTATATTTTCAAGATTATTCGGGGGGGCCTAATGCCACTGTTGTACAGATTACGGGTCAACCTGATGGCCTACTTAGCTTCACCAAATTTGGAGCCATCTTCTGCACAGATGACCCAATAACCCAAGGATTTGATCCATCTTCAGCTGAGATTGCACGGGCCCAAGGTTTGTATGTGACCTCGGCTTTAGATGGGTCGAATACACACGTCCTAATATCAATTGTCTTCACCAATGAGGAGTACAAAGGTAGCACTCTTGAAATACAAGGAAGCAGTGCTCAGTTTGAGAGGGTTAGAGAAGTGGCCATAGTTGGCGGCACCGGAAAATTCCGTCTTGCACACGGTTACTTGACTTTTGAGACGATTCATTACGATGCTACAATTTACTATGCAGTCATTCAATGCAACGTCACTGTATTACACTACTGAGAGGGAACCAAGATTTTTTCTCGCACTTAAAAGACCTTTGTAATGATCAATAGCATATTGGTAACTTGATCGTAGTATCGTATAGTATCAAAATAAAATATTTCTAAAATTTATTCATTATAATGTTAATTTGCTTATTAAACTTGATAAGTCAAATGTATTTCTTTATTAAGTCCTTTGATTCAACTAAAAAGTTATATTGAAATCTAAATCAAAATACACAATTAATTTAATCGTACCCACAACTTTCTTAACTACAAATTCCATCAACTTTGATCAAAATTTACTAAAAAACTGATTTTTATTTAAACCAATCAAGAGCTAAATAACACCATTGAAGTGGCAAGAAGTTCAACACTATAACGAGAGGAACTCTAAGAAAAGGTTTCTCTATTGATCCATTAGTTCTCTCTTCTCAATATATATTTGTTTTCTCTTTTTGCCTTTCTTCCCTTTCTGTTCTAATTGTTAAACAATTTTCATAGACCAATGGTGCTACAATATTCCTAGTATAAGATGACCCTGGTAAAAGATCAATAGAATTGCAACAATGCTTTTTAAGATCGACACTAAATATATTCAATACTTGTTCTCATGGTTCACTCTATGCTATATGTTACGAAAAGAAAATAGGCAATAGAAAATTAAAAATAAGAACATGCATATTTACGTGAAAACCCTAGACGAGAAAAACCATGAGACAAGAGAGGAGAAAATCCACTATATCAAATATGAGTACTATTGAGGTTATCCCACATCGATTGTGGAAGGGGTTGGTGATCCGTTTATAAGTGTGAGAGAAACCATCACCCCTTGAGCTAACTTTTGGGATTAAAAAGGCTCAAGATCACCCAACACAGGTATCAGAGCATGGTGATGACACCATTTAGAGCAGAGTTAGATAATGAAGTTCTAAACATCTTCCATGAGTCTGATAATGAACCAAGCAACCATAACCCATATATCTCACTATCAAATTTAATACCCATTCCAGCCAACTAATTGAAATGTATTCAGATGATCAGTTAAAGGAGTTCCATCATGGTATCTAAATGCCATCATCTGCTTAATAAGAAACATCTTATTATTTTCGCTCTTTTTAACATATAACTGTTCAAGCTTACTCTATAGAGTACGAGCATGTGTCTCCCTGCTAACATGGTTCAAAACATTATCATCTACCCACTGCCATCGATAGACTTGTCGATGCAACAAACTTCATTCTTCATCTGACTTGTTATTCGATTTTTCAGCTGCAAACATCAATAGGTAATAATTTTTCACATAAAGAATATCCTCATTTTCCTTTCTATATGTGATAATTTAAACCATTCAAGTTAATCATTTTACTTAAATTCGCCTTCATAATTGAAAATGAATATGTAGAAAAAATAATTTTGAAAAAATAAGAGACAAATAGGGGTTGAGTGATTTTCATTACTTATAGGTGAAATTTTTAATTATAAGTAATTTTATATTTAATATTGAATTTTTTATTTTTTAGTTAAAAGTTACTTTTTTTTTTTTTTTACTTAAAAGTAGATTTTTCTTAAAATCTATTTTTTTAACTTGTAAGAATTATAAGTGAATTTTTTCATTAAGTAATTTTTTTGTACTTATATTCTAATTATTTACTCATAAGTGATTTGTTTTACTCATAAGCAATATTTTACTAAAAGTTAATTTTTTGCCTATACGTAAGTTTTTTCTTATAAGTGAATCTTTTCTAATAACTGATTGTTTACTTATAAGTAAATTTACTTTTTATGTTACTTTTTACTTTCTAGCAAACTTTAGCTAATTTACTTTTAAGTAAATTTACATATTTAAATTCAATTTTTTTTTTTTTAGTTCATAACATCTTATAGTACATTAATTTTAAATGGACTATAGTTGAGTAAAGGAGGATCAGCATAAAGCATTCCGCACTTTGGGGAGTAAATTAAATGGATGCTCACTGAATTTTACCATTAATTACGACTTGCTCACTTAAAAATAAATAGTTATCGAATGTTCACTCAATTATTCATTAATTTACACATCCATCGTTGGCTTATTTCCATCTGTATAGATGGACAATAAATTTCACTTGGATATATAAAAAATGACGTGGTTGATGAATCATGTCCACATCATCTAAAATTATTATTTTCTAAATAGCCAAAATCGTATAATTGGAAAGAAACGTTTTTTGGATGGGCAAAATGAAAGTTCTAAGAAATCAGGAGAGATTGAGACCTTTTTTCCCCAAATCACCTTCATCTTCAAATCACATCCTATAACTAATTTATTCAATTGGTAATCCCAGCTTTTGAATCCATATCCAAGAAGTTCTATATCTACATCCCAATTAATTGAAATTTACACTGTGCACAGTTCATCCCAAATTAGTGCGAACCTTAGATTTTTCTCTTTAATCAATTCACTTAAAATTTGGCCACTAGACAGAAAAAGATTCTTGTCGTGGTTGTAAAGAACGTGGGGGACCCAAGAAGTACAAAAACCGAAGGAAACTCTTTTTTCAGACACTGGAGGAGGGACCACAAAAAGGTAAATTTTATACAACGAATGTGGAAGACATGTCGTGATTTTGTCTAAATGGCTACTTTTTGTCCAGAACATGTGACTAGTGTTCAGGTTATGTAAATTCTGGTTACAGAGACATTTTTGTTGTCCATGTTTCATTTAAGACATGTATGAAACCAAAATAATGGAGAAATTAAACATATAAAATCATTGCTATCCAATACCAAAAAATGTACATCAACAGAATTCAATGCAAACAAATACACAAGGAAAAATTAGTATTCTACTAATATTTATGCGACCTTGGGATAGCTATAGCCATTTATTTTTCATTGCAATGCAGATAATACGATATAGTTGAGTTAGCAGAGGGATGTGAGGCGGACTCGTCTGGTGGGGCACAATCTTATGTTAAATGCCCTAGTGAAGAATTTGTTGTTGATTTACAGTATAAGACATGTGCATGCAGGAGATGGAATTGATCAGGAATTCTATGTGATCATACTGTTGTTGCAATTGTAGACAGAAGTGGTGAGCCTCAGAGGTACGTGCATGAGTGTTATAGAGTGAGCACTTTATCTCGATTGTTATGGGAATATCATCATATTAGAAATTGACCCAAGTGATTAATAAGTAAATTAATGAATAGTTGAGTGAACATTTAGTAACCATTTATTTTTCAACAAGTATCTATTTAATTTACTCCACTTCGGGCACTAATTATACCAAATGTCAAGTAAGGATTAGATAAAATTATTAATCCTCATCATGTCTAATAAGATGCATCAAAAGTGCGGTATAGCCAAGTCGAACATTCCAAAATTCTTCGTTCATTTATATTTTAATGATCTTATAATTCTTAGAAATTCTATGAGGATTGGACTTGGTTGATCAAATTGCAAATCATACTACAGTAACATAATGCTTGACACAATAGTTGACATAATGCATCATAGGGTTTCATTATTAGATGATTAATTTTTTCATCCAATCGGATCTTATCAACAACATTATGTCACATCCATCAACTACTTTCTATCAAAAGTGGGATAACCTATGAAATGGTTATGAATAAAAATTGATTAAAAAATTTATATCTTGTGTAACGTAAACTAATTCAAATAATCTGATTACGATAAGCCCGACAAAAACAAAACATCACAGCGGAATCCATTCCTGTCTACGCTAGAATCCAAAATGCATTTCATTTTTCAGTGAGAATGATGCAAGGCTAAATGAATTTGAATTTGCCCATAAAAATTAAAAAGAAAAGTCCAAACCCAATAATACAAGAAAGTTGAAATTCAGCGAAAACCCACCTGCCGCAAGCCAATGGCGGGATCGGAAAATAATGGGCTTCCTGTGATTGATATGCAAGATTTTCCTGGGCAACTATCGAAGCTGATGGAGGCATGTGAAGAATGGGGATGCTTTCGAATTGTGAATTTTCAAAATTTTGTTCCACAATCACTTATGCTGGATATGAAGGGTGTAGTCAGATCATTGCTCGACCTTCCAATTGAAATCAAAAGGCGAAATGTGGATGTGATTGCTGGAAGTGGGTATATGGCACCCAGCAAAATTAATCCACTTTATGAAGCTCTGGGACTCTATGATATGGCCTCTGCTCAAGACGTTGATGCCTTCTGTACACAGTTAGATGCAGCTCCTGTGGTTTCCAAACCTTTTTATATATCTCTTTAAATTTATTGAGTTTTTTTCCAAGATTTAATTTAAGCTTCTGTTTGGTACACATTGAAATTTTTATTTTTATTTTTCTACTCATTTTCAACCGCACATTCTTCAATAAAATAATATTTTTCATCACATCAATAACTTTTCTGTCTTTTTCAACTACACATTCTTAATCAATCTACTATTCCAGAATACATTCTTCCAAAATAATGTGACTCAAACACACCCTAAATACATAATTTTTTCATTTTTCTATTGAGTGTAAGAATTTAAATTAGGTGTCTGATCACGGTATCAGGTAGGCAGAGATCATGACTCAAGTCTTGTCGCTACTGAAGCAAAACGGAAGTAAAAGATTTACCAGTGTAAATCTTGAAATTAAGAAAACTGAAATTCACCAAGAACGAAACTTATATATCAAATTATCCTTTGAAAAACATTCAAAAGCCCGTTAAATAGGCGTTACAAGAAACCCTACACCAAAGGTTTGGAAAAATATATATTCTTTAAATTTATTGATTTTTTTCAAAGATTTAATTTGTCATTTTCTATTGAGTGTAAGCATTTAAATTAGGTGTCTGATCACGGTATCAGGTAGGCAGAGATCATGACTCAAGTCTTGTCGCTACTCAATTGTGAAAATTGTGTAAGGCCTGTAAGTGGGATACATTGAAGACATAGCCCATGTTTGAGTCTTATTGGTCTCAAAATTCATTTTTTCAACACTTATTTTTTAATAAACATTTTCTCATAAATTAATTTTACACGCAAATAAAAAAAAATTCTTTATTTTTCAACCACACGTTCTCCAACTTTTTACTATTCCAAAATGCATTTTCTTGATAAAATGTAGCCCAAGCAAGAGCATAATTTTAAGGAAAATTCTATGTGTACATAATTTGGGTACATAATGATGTCCATAATGTGATGTGGACAAAATCCTATTGTTGATATGAAAGTGTGAAATTTAAATTAAAGGTCGGATGCAATGCCACGTGTGATTATGGACACCATTATGTGTAACATT
>CAIGRN010045951.1:0-21988 GCA_903798345.1 Fraxinus anomala
TGACTCTGTCCCTCTGTTTGTGGAGTTCTTTGCTGCTCCTCATATCATTCGATCACAAACTGGACTATTCCTTGGCTTGCGGCTCTTTATCAGAGTTCTTATGAGGTATATTGCTTTACTTTTCGTATCCTCAAACACCAATGTCCCACCGGACGTACCAAATTGTTTCGCGTGGAAATCGCTAACAATTATACGAATGTTCAGACGATTGTGTAAGGAATTACAATTCGCGAGAAGCAAAACGCCTCCAAGGGGCACAAGCACATAAAGCAATTTGGAAGTTGACAGGAAGAACTAAAAGAAATGAAATTACATAATTCTCTGTTTGATAGTGATTGATTTGGGGTCTTTGTTCCATGTTCTATTTTCTCTATATACTCATTTGGCCGATTTTCTTGTTAAAATCGCTTGAAACTACTCATCGCCAGTAACTACTCATTTTTCTCCATGATGAATGACTTGTCAAACAATCACCACCTTAACTGTTGTCATTACTCCCATTATTTAACTACTTGCGACCGAAATTCTTGGATCGTGGAATGTGATAAGATTGCCCATTAACTGCTTCAATAACCACTGCTTTAAATAAGAACAAGACGCTATATTCGCTCAGATCTTGGGCGTCTCGAAAGTTTGGGCGAGAGTAGGACCATCGATCTGAGCGACAGTAAGACACTTCATTCGCTCAGATCCTAGGTGTCCTGTCGGTTTGGACGATGATGGGCCTATACTATATTTTAATGGTGTCATTTGAGTCTATCCCTCGAATTTTCTAACTGGACTCCATTTCTTACACAATTTAATTGGGCTTCATTTTTATATGTCAACACAACTTATATAAATGGGATGAATGGAGTAATTATTGGAAAAACAATTATATAACAGTCATTATGATGGTTGATGGTGACTTTTTTAATTATGGTACCTCGAAACAAACCGACTCCGTGCCTATTACTAATAACCTCCAATAACGGCCCTTTTAAGGTCTTACTTCATAGGCATCTATTAGGATTTTGTGAATGGGGAGATAAAATGAGAGACATTCCTTCAAAGAGTTTGAGTAAAACGACTGTTGAGTTTAGAAATTTTAACATTTTCGTTTTGATCTACTCGTAATTCGTCTTTAGTTTAGAAATCTTAAACACCTTGGAGATGGGTGTATTTTGGGTTTTGATGATTTCTTGATGTGTTCCGGGGAAGCTGTTGGAGAGTGTTGTCTACGTCTATGATTAAGAGCTTGTGTGAAGGTGATTTTTTTAAAGAATGCGTGGTTAAAAAATAGAGAAAAATTATGAAAAACATTAAAAAAATGAACTTATATTTTTTTCATTTTTGAGATTGTGTGATTGAAAATGATTGTGTAGAAAGAATCATTTCCACACAACTACCGAGAGCATGGAGTGGAAATTTTAAGGAAATTTCTTGAGGATGAGTTGAGGGTGAGTAATAAGCATGTTTTACATGCTTATTTAGGCTTTTAAATTTACTTATATTATTTTCTCAAGTTGCCTCATCTTTAAAATAACCACATGGAATGAAGTTTAGCCTAACCGGTCTCTATAAATAATATGCGTTCACTAGGACGTTACTCTCATCCACAAATGCAAGAATTCTCTACTGATTAATTCTCTCATACACAAATCTCTCACTGCTACAAAACGAACTTTGCGATAATTTCTCGATTTAGGAAGTTTTGATTCCAAACTATATGTAGAACCGGATATTGCCATTTCCAGGAGGTAGTATGTCGGAGAGCTCAAGCTCCGTTTTATGGTTCCTATTTCCTACTTAAAGCACTCTATATTTCAAGATTTGTTGATACGTTCCCACAAAGAGTATGGGTTTGAGTTGTGATTCCAACTCATCGAGTGGATGTTATGCACGAGTGCTTTGCAACGAAAATGAAACCTTGTACAATGACATGTTTAGGTATAATTAAACGATCCAGAATAGAATTAAAAAATAGAGAGATAAGGTGTTCGTATGTTGTTTTATCCAACATGTTACAATTAGGGTACTCTCTAGTCTTTGACCCATTTTGGTGTAGATTCTTGTAAAATATCATAGTTTTTAGCAAATTATAAATAATTAAGTTACTCTATCTTCAAATTATTAAGTTCTACTTTTGATTTAGTTGCAAAAAAAAACTCCAAGTTGCTCCCACTTAGGAGAAGAATGTCAAAACCCAGTAATTAATTCATGGTTAAGGACGTTGGAATTTTTTTTTTTTTTTTTTTTTTCAGTTAAAGTTTCATTTGACTAATTACAAAACTTTGTAAACCTTGTCCATGGACAATAATTTTGTGGAAGAGAGAACAAGCCGAAGAATTTGGGTGGGTACTATAGCGTGAGCAGCTGGTAGTGGTGATGGTTTTGGGGCGGTAGGTAGGTGGGTGGTGTGAGGAGTTAGTCAAGAAGAAGATGGATAGTGTTTATGTTTTTTTTATTTAATTATTCATATATTATGATTGTGTTTTTTTGTTGAAAAATGTAAAGTTATCATTTTAGAATTAATCAAAATTATGGTCAATATTAATTTTTTGGTCAACTAACGATCAGATTAACAGTTTCCTTCCATTTAAACTTCAACTACGACGTTTTGAAAGGTTTGGTACCGTGTGTTAGACAAATGAAAGGATTGAGCAAAGTCTGCTACTAAATGAAATGTTTGGTACCGTGTGTTAGACAAATGAAAGGATTGAGCAAAGTCTGCTACTAAATGAAATGTTTGGTACCGTGGCTGCAATTTTTCCTTATTTAAATTAATCCATTTCATAAATATCTGATTTTTAAATTTTTTAATGACCTTATTTCTGAAAAATAAAAATTATATGTATGGTTTTTTCCTAATTTTCTCTCCTTTCTTTTAACGTAATTTTCCTCAAAACGATAGTTCCTGTTGCGAAATAAGTTTGCTTCAAAAATATCTAGGTTATTTTTTTAATCCTTTACTGACTAATAGTAATAATTAATTAAAAATTGAAACTTTTTAGTTGGTATTTATAAATAAAACTCTAAATTTTAATGCCTGATGAGATAAATTGTAGAATCTTAGATCCTATGAAGCAATAAACAAATTAAAAAGGGAATAATAAATAGTTTGATGATTAAATATTAAAGGTTTAACATTAGAAACATTTGACATTAATTCTCTATTTTGCGACAAGCTAATGTTCGATGGAAAAAATAATATTCCATATCCCAAATGCTTTTGTCCCATAGTAAATTACAAATTGATTGTATCCTTTCTCTGTATCGTCTACATTTTGCAGCGGTAATCATTAATATTTCGTTTGTTTAATGTTAAAAAAAAATAAAGAAATATATTTTTCAACAAATAATTAATTAAATAATACTACAAAAAGTTGAAAAATAAAAGTTCATGCCATGCATCAATTTGCAATCAAATATTATTTAGATAAAATTTATTCCAATGTACTTAAAAAGACTTGCTTGTTTGGACAGTGGGGCGGGGGCCAGGTATGGGTGGGAGAATCCATAACTCAAGATTTGTTGCATTTGATCCTTCCACACTGGAAAGCAAAGGGCACGACACTGGTTTCTACAACTTCCAAACGCGGTATTGAAATCTTACCGGGTATATATATAGGGATAGTAACGGAGCGGGATGTGATGAGGTGGGGTGGGGCTGCCCCGTTACCCGTTTAAGGCAAGGCGGGACAGGACGGGACGGGACGGGGTGGGGATGCGGCCCCCGTTTATTACCTCTTCTTTTTTTTTTTTTTAAATTCATCTTTTAATATAGATATTAAATTAAAAATAGATTAGTGGCCAAATTTATATTCTAAAAGACAAATTATGTTAGCAAAAGTATATTCCATCTAAGATTAATTTGTAAAAATTAAAACTAAATTAAACGGGGGTGGGGCGATACCCCCCTTTTTTTAACTCCAGCTTTTAATATAGGTATTTAATAAAAAATAGATTAGTGGCCAAATTTATATCCTAAAAGACAACTTATGTTAGCAAAAGTATATTTCATATAAAATTAATTTCAAATTCATTGAAATTCCCCGTCCCGATACCCGATTAACCGGGTTATCCCCGTCCCGCGGGTATCGAGTTTGTCGGATTTTTTTGTTATCCCTATGTTTCAATCCTATATTTATTTCACAAAATAAAATAAAAAAAAAAGTATGTATATATTAAAGCCGGTGTTTCTATTTCTGGTTTTCTTAATAGTTTAACGATTAATTGAATTTGATATCATTCTCTCAAGTTGCTTTGGTCTTTAAACCAACCACATGGGATGGCCGTTAAGGTTTCCATTGTACGACTTCCAGGTTTCGAGGCAATAAAAGACACCAGCCCGCAATGCCCGTTTCAAGTTTCGTTCTAAGTTTCAACATTACTTCACACGAACAAAAGTTGGGCTTGGACATCTGCATATTTCTTGATGGAAAGATGACAAGTTCTATGTTACCCGACTTGCACAAAACTCTTGTGTCTACTCAATACAAGAATAGATGCACAAAAAATCGTCAACCATCAAAATGTGCAAGTCTTCAAATATTAATTCCTTATTTTGTTAACCATTACTTAAGACTCGTTTCTTTTAAAAACTCTTGTAATAAGGCAAAATACTTTCACAAAATTAGTCAAATATGTTTAAAAACAGTTTCTTATGGTTTCAGGAACAACTTTTGACTTTTAAAAAACTCTATCAAATGGATCGTTAGTATGGAATATTAAAAAACATATCATTAATGAGTAATAATTTATTAAGGGAATTTCTATGCTCAACATTAAACATACTCGTCGTTGACTTAATCATACACAATTTTAATACCTTATTACGTTCAAATCCTATATAAGATACATTATTTAGAAGGAAGTGGACCCCGTAGGTAAGGCAAATTATGTATCACTAGCATAACTCTATTTAGATTAGCTGGTAGTCTTCGTAGGCCCCACTCAAGTGGCTTCTAAGACAACTATAAATATAGAAGGTACATTATCTTCAAATTCATAATCCAAAGGCCAAAGCAACTCAAATTTCTCAATTCATATCGAAG
The DNA here is from genome assembly GCA_903798345.1 of Fraxinus anomala. Taxonomy (NCBI): domain Eukaryota; kingdom Viridiplantae; phylum Streptophyta; class Magnoliopsida; order Lamiales; family Oleaceae; genus Fraxinus; species Fraxinus anomala. The sequence goes on from CAIGRN010045951.1 coordinate 5,037, forward strand.
TACATATAACAAATAGTAGTAATGGGTCTTCATTTCCACTACATGGTTCCCAATGCGAAGAAAATTTACGAACTCCAATCCCTTATTAGTAAAAATCATAAATTTTCGGATGTTCCAAAGGGGCGTCTTGCCGTATATGTGGGAGAAATCAAGAAGAAACGTTTTGTGATTCCCTTATCGTACTAGAATCATCCGTCGTTTCGAGATTTGTTGCGTCGAGCAGAGGAGGAGTTCGGGCTTGATTTTCCCGTACTGGAGGCGATTGTTAAGGTACGTTACTTCTACCCTTTGTTCTCCTCATTTCCCAGTTGAATCTTTCATGAAACAACTTAATTTGTTCTTATTAAATTTGAAGTCGGTTACCTAAAACTTTTTCTCGTACCTAATTTTCCTAACATCTATTGTGGTTCGAGAGGATAAAACAAAGAAGTAGAAGAACTTACAATTGTGTCACTCAAGAGTAATTCTTTCTAGATTTTTAAATATTAATGCAATATGTAAACCCTAGTTGTTTATAGAAAATTATATATTTATTCGTTTATCTATTACTGTAATTGTTAACAGAAGTGAGCTGCTGCTGATGGTGCGCTGGAAGTTGCCGCTGATGGTGAGCTGGAGCAAGCTGGTTTCATTGCTGTATTGCGCGCAAGGAATGAGGATACAACTGGAGTCAAAGAATTTTACGCTTCTCCTTTTGGGAAGGGAGGATTAGGGAAATCCTCTTGATTGCGGCTTCCTCCGGACCTCCGGGAAAAGCATGAAAAAAAAAACAGCTCTAATGGTACGATCTCTCTGTCACCCCAGAATGAAAGGGGTGATCTCGTAGTTCTTGAACTGTGAAGATGCGTTGTTAGGTGCTCTATTTTCATTTCCCATTGAGGCCGAACCTATTGTTCACGTGTCTATTCTGTAATGGTTTGTATAGCTGGTAGTTAGTTGGAGTTAGTTGAATTCTTTTCTATTTATACACATTGAACTTGCAATGTAAAGTGAATGATTCCTTCTTTCCGAATAACAGAATTGCATCATTTTCTACTCTAATAAGGTATCAGAGCTTAACTGCTTCGATTGTCAGCTTCTTTGCAAATCAATTGAAATTTCATTATTCCTTTTTAATTGATTCTTCATTCTTCTTTAATCAGTTTTTTTCTGACTTGATATGGCAACAACTAATGTTCCAAGTCAGAATAATTTCCCATCCTCATTGAATAATTCAGCCATTGATGATGGATCTAGTCCTTACTATATTTATCATTCAGATAACCAGCTCCTCCGGTGAAAATTATTCTTCATGGAATCGAGCAATGGTGATAGCTCTATCTGTGAAAAATAAACTTGGTTTTGTCGATGGATCACTGCCAAGACCTGAAGATAATGCAAGGAAAGGTTTCAGCAGAGGATCGGATCGGATCTCGCATATTCCAACTGAAGCGAAAACTAATGAATCTCTCTCAAGGCCAGTTATCTGTTGGTGTCTATATCACAAAATTGAAAACGATCTGGGAGGAACTCAGCAATTATAGACCAATATCCACTTGTGGAAAGTGTCTATGGAGGAAATAAGAAGATTTCAGAACATTACTAGATGGAGTATGTTATGTCCTTTTTAATGGGGCTAAATGATGCTTTTTCTCGAGTAAGGGGACAATTATTTCTTATGGATCCAATACCACCTATTAACAAAGTGTTTTCACTTGTTTTGCAAGAAGAACATCAAAAAAATATGAATGCTGTTAGTTCTGGCACTGGAGATCCATGGGTTTCTATGCTAAAACTGATCCTAAGAAAGACAAAATAGGACAAGTACATAACAAGTTTCAAAGGAAGGAAAGGCTTGTGTGTACTTACTGTGGACAGACAGGTCACTCATTGGATAAATGTTATAAATTACATGGATATCCTCCTGGTTATAAGATAAGGCAGAAAACTGATGTTCAGTCAGGAGAAGTGAGAAACCAGGTTGGAAACTAGGTTGGAAATGGACCAGAAATGAGGTCATTTGGTCAATGTCCGGTGCTTTTGCTATCCAACAAGGAAATTGTTCGTCCTTCAAATACCAAGTACCACATTCATACAAGAAAGATCCAGTGATAATTGATCTTATACCAGATGCATTGCCACAAAACAGATCGGATGGTTGCTGCCATGGAGGGATCCTTGCTGCCTATGTTGTCCATCCTTCGAGGTTACGGTTGGAAATTTGGAAAAGAATACACCAGGGTACAAGCCTCTAAATCTTACTCTAACGGCTCAAGGACATGGCTATACTTGTGACCAACTGATGGACACGACTCCGACAATTTCTTCAGTTATCGGGGGAAGAAGAGAAGAGCAAGTTTTCAGTAAGTACTTTATTGTCAAAATTTAACTTTAAAAAGTAATGGAATATTTGCCTAGTCTTTTGAAAAGAAACTGTGGTTACTAAGTCCCCAAGTGCCTGAGCTTGAGTTACGACAATTTTGAACCATTTAGAGCATCTCCAAGAGTCTCTTTGTTTATAAAGAGCATTGTATTATAAATAGCATCTTTAAATTTTGATTTCTCTTCATATTTTATTTAACAAAAAATTTTATTTGTCAATTGACCAATCAATTTAAATGTGGTTTAAATGGTATAAAAAGTAGAATATTGAATTATGTGATTTATTAAATGCTATCATTGTACATTAATAGTAGAGGGTGAACTTGGCTCAGATTTAAACCTCTCAGTAATCCACACTCTATTTTATAAAATGTTAAAATAGAAAATATCTTGGAGCTGATTTTTAAACATGGACTCTTTAAAATAAACAACATTTTGTAATTAAAGAATTTTTGGAGATGCTCTTATATTGTTAAGGGAGATTTATATAAACCGATCTAGTCTTCAGCCAGTTTTTAACCCAAATGAATAAGAATACCTGCCTAGTTTATGAAAAATAATTAACTTTTCATTGATGTATTGTTTCACCATGGTATTGGTAGAATAAGTCGAAAGGCCTAAGAGGCGGTGGTTTACCTTGCAATGGAGTCAGCGGTACGAGTTCGCTTATCTCCAACTCATGAATTTCCCCAATACAAAACTATATGATAGAATCCAATTTTTCCGATTCAACAGTTCGATGAACGTTGATAAGATCCATCCATTTAGCAGCACTTTAGGATGGCATAGCCTTAGAAGGGCGAGGTTCAAACTACCACATATGCCACATGATTAACTTTGATGATCTGATGTTGTTTGACATTTACTGTGGTGAATTTCATATCAAGTAGTGAGAAATAAACCCATTCATCTTCAGTCACATTAGAATAAGCCAGTTCTACCTACGGTTCTATATCTGTCTTTTAGACAAATGGAGAATACTAGGTTCTTGATCTTTGGATTAGGACCAGTCTAACAATATTCTAATTATGGATTTCTCATTTTCAGGGACGTGGAAATCGACATGCACATACTCAAGTTAGTTGGCTAACAAAACTCCAATTTGTTGTGTTTCGCTCTCATCATTTTACAATCCTAAAGTCATATCGTGCCCTTCCTGCAGCTGTGAATGTAAAGTAGCTGATCTGTACCCAAGATCATGTATTAGGTTCGTTATTTCTACGTGAAAAAATAAAATTGAATAAATAATTGTGTGTTTAAACTTTTAGAGGTGACTCAAGAAGATGTCAGAAGTCTTGATTGAGTATTGCTAATGTGTGTATTTCCTGGCCTGGGATAGCCTGCCACTGCATATAGCTTCAACAGCACAATGCTTCCAACTACTGGTGTCCCAGGTACCCTAATCTTTGCAAATATTTATCTTCATTTGTTTCTTGAGAATGTACTCGTGGCATGTTTGGTAATGCACGACTGCACAATAATGGATTAAGTTAAATAAGAAAAAGAATTAAAAATCCCATCTATTCTAATGTGCAACATCATCAAATTCGTTTTGTTTTACAGAAGAAGTTGCCCTTTTCTGGGGGAAGACCTTCTACAACGCTGAACCTTTGGCTGCTGATAAAGATCAACTGGGATCTGTGACTACAGAAATACTTCTACGAAAAGATTCTCACTCATTTACACTGAACAACGGATGGGCTTTTCCAAGAACAATATATTTCGATGGTGAAAATTGCCAAATGCCACTACCAGACACATTCCCCATGCTACCAAATGGCAGCCCTGCTTTTAGTAGCCCGTTTCTTCTTCATCTAATTGCAGTTTATTTGACATAAAGGATATTTGTTGGATTTTGATGCTTCTCTTGTCCTTCTTAATATAATTGCAATATATTTCTAATTTCTACATTAAAACTGATGATTGCTTGAACTGAATCATGTGTAAATGTTAAAGATCTAAATTTCTATCTGTGAAAAAGATAAATAAATAAATTTATTTATTTCATTTTCGATGGCTTCAGAGTTGTCTGAGTTTTTATGTTCAAATTTTGAAAATCCCAATGCCCGAGCCTATCATGAATAATGAATCGATTTTAGTAGCAGGTTTCGATTCTAATGTGTAAATTGTGTCTTCAAGCTACCTTGATATGTACTTAACAAGTAGCAAATTTCTATATTAGAGAACACAAGCACGGCTAATTATGTGCCAACAGCCATGATAAGACATGGGTATAGGGACGTAAATAGTACATAGACAGTGAATTGGATTGGAACTGAAGGTCGCCAAAAACTGTTGGAATGTTCTGTGTTAGAATTTGGGTATAACCCGAATTCCTTGATGAAGTAATTGAAGAATTCTAATTGAAGTGCACGTCAAGAAGAATTCTATTTGAAATGCTATTGAATTTTTATTCAAGCTGAAATTCTATTTGGAAGCTATATTAGAAGTTTTACTTGGAAAAGTTAGAGATGAAGAAAACAATTTGGAGCGAAAAAAAGGAAAGAAAGCCCGACGAGCCGCGGCGCCGGAGCCCCGCTTGGATTTTCCTCGGCGTCGAGCGCCACCCTAGTGTTTTTAATTCCATTTTTTTCGAATTTTATGTCTTCTTCTTCATCTATAACTCCAAAAGGAGATTCATATATATATATTCCACATTGTATCTTTACAAAAATACATAATCAACAACATCTTGAGATGTTTCGAGAATATATGATAATTCAGCCTCGATGATCACTAGAACTAGTCTAGTTAACATATAAACTCCATTATTGTTCATGAGTCAATAAAATCTCCAAATTCATCTATCATATTTCTTGTCTTTTATTATTCTTTTACTTACGATCATATATTTCATATTTTACCATACAATTCCAATATTTCAATCATGAATTACAACAAGTGGATCGGAGAAATACATAATTCTTAACAAGTGGTATCATAGCAATCCCGTCGATCCTCAACAAGTGGTATCAGAGTCAGGTTCAGCAGTTCCGCAGAGCGCAAAGTTTGATTTGTTCCAAGTTTTTTGCTCTTGATGGCTTCCATGAAATATAACATTCCACTTTTAGATTGGAGCACCAGATTCACGTTGGGGCAGGTTAAGATGCGAGCAGTATTCGCACAGATGGATTTGGATGATACGTTATTGGAAATTGACAAGATGCCCACAACTTTGACCGTTGAAGATAAATTACGAAAAGATAAGAAGACACTTTCTCATATCATCTTCATCTCTCGAAGAACATTCTTCAGAACATTTTGAAGGAGGTTTCAACAGTTGCTTTATGATTGAAATTGGAGCAATTGTGCATGACCAAAAGTCTAACAAACAAATTGTATCTGAAGCGGCGATTAAACTCTCATTGCATAGCAGAAGGTAGATCCTTGGAAGATCACCAAACTGTATTTAAGGAGATAATCGCTAATTTGGAAACTTTGGAAGTAAAGTACGATGATGAAGATTTTGCCTTGATCCTATTGTGTTCGTTGCCAGGTTCGTTTTCTTCATTTAAAGACATAATCTTATATAGTCGTGATACTCTCATCATAAAGGAGGTGTATGATGCTTTGTTTTCAAAAGAGAAGATGGAGCATCTAGTTTCTGAGGGTAGAGATGGAGAAGGCATTGTTACTCATGGTGGTTCTAGAAGGGATGGATCAAAGTCTAAGTTCAGTAATCAGATTTGTAACTTCTGCAAGAAGATGGAGCAAATTAAGAAAGATTGCTACAAATTACAGAATAAGGTAAGATTGGCTGCAAATCGAAATGGTAAGCAATCAGATACATCAGCCGAAACAGCCCTCGTAGAGAACAATGTAAATAAGGGAGATCTTTTGGTTGTTTCTGAGTCGAGTCTAAACCAGAGGAGGGTTGGATTCTGGATTCAACATGTGTGTTTCATATGTGTCCTAATAAGGACTTGTTTACTACATATGAAACAGTTTTCAAATGTGTCGTAGTTATGGAAAACAACAGACCTTATCGATTGTTGGAATTGGTAAGGTCAAATTGAAGCTAATGGATAGGATAATTAGAACACTTGGCCAGTTTGGACATATTCGAGATTTGAAAAAGAATCTCATCTCATTGTATATTCTTGATTGAAGGAGTTATGAGTTCTTTGGTGGAAGTGGAGCATTGAAGGTTTGCAAGGGTACCCAGGTTATATTGGAGGGACAAAAAATATTTTAGTTATACATCTTGCAGAGTCGTGCAAAATCTACAAAAGTCAATCAGCACAGATTCAGTACCATGGTGGACATTCAATTTGGTACAGTACATTTAGGTTTTTGTATGAGGTCGGATTGAAAGAATACTGATCATTTGAGTTCAAAAGATATGGATAATGCTATTTTGCCATCATCACCTGCGGTGCCATTGTATTCAACTGCTAGGAATGGAGCATTTGGGATTGATTCTGTTTCGGGGTGTGTTACAGCCCTGGTTGGTAAATTTTAAAATCTTTATGATTTTTTGTAAATTTGAGATAATTCTACAGCGTAGTGCTTGGATTTATTGGAAAATGTCGAGTATTTTGTGTTTGTTGGATAAATCAATTTTAGTTATTATTGAAAAGTTCAGTTCGTTCATTGCAGACGGATTTTCTTTTCCAGGTGGAGAAAATTTTGGAGCTTTGTTCATTGCAATAGAATTCGTGTCGAGTTGGAGATTGTTAGAATTTGTGTGTGACCTAAATTCCTTGTTGAAGTAATTGAAGAATTCTAATTGAAGTGCATGTTAAGAGAAATTCAGTTTGAAATGTTATTGGAGTCTTATTCAAGTTGAAATTCTATATAGAAACCATATTTGGAGTTTGGCTTGGAAAAAGACTTTGAGATGAATAAAACAAATTGGTGCGAAAAAAGGGGAAACAGAACTCTCAGCGCCACAGCGTCGAGGCGTCACCGTGCTATTTTTAATTCCCTTTGTTTTTGGATTTTATGTCTTTTTCTTCTTCTATAACTCCAAAATCTTGAGAAGTTTTGAGAATATATGATAATTTAGCCTTGGTGATTATTAGAAATTCAGATCAATTATATATTTCTCCATTATTGTTTATGAGTCAATAAAATCTCCAAATTTATCTGCCATATTTCTTGTCTTTTATTATTCTTTTGCTTACGATCGTATATTTCATATTTTGCAATACAATTTCAATATTTCAATCTTGAATTACAACAAGTGGATAGGAGAAATACATTTTTTTTTCTCCTGCTTTACACAAATCTAGATCTCTCGGTAAATCTCTTAAAGGTACCACAAGTTTACACCATTGAGATCAACTGCTTAACGGTATTATGTCTACGACTTATGTGTCTAGACTTACCATTATACATGCTACTTTTAGCCCTTCCAATAGTTGGCATACTATTACAATGTACACTATTGTAGGTACCGGCTTAATCCAACCCGGAATATCTTTCAGGAAGTTGTGTAGGAAGTGCCAGGCTGCAAGTAGTTGCACCTTGCCAGCACGTCCCTCAAGCCCTCTTGCATTGATTTTTTGTCTTGCCGATGATTGGCACCTTACACCACAAGCTGCAATTTAGTGTAAGTTGTGACTTGTGGGTTTTTTTTTTTTAGTCACTTTGTTAGATAAAAGCGAAATATCCCATCAAAATTATATTTAATCTTGTTACATGATTTTTTTCTCGTGATCTCTAATCCATGTATTGTTAAGTGAGGCGTCCCATCAAACTTGTATAATTAATTTCGGGTAATTAGCACAAAATATCCCTATCTTTAATTATTATTTTGCAAAACGTCCATATCTTTCATTTTTAACATTTTCACCCTTAATTATATTTTTGGTTTGCAAAATGTCATTTTCTTCAATTTTTCATACAAATTTTCATTCAAGTGAAGAGTATTTTCGTCTTAAAATTTTTTTCATCTCCCTTCCCCATTTGAACCTATTTTTTTCCACTGTTTAAACCTTTGAAAAATAACTATTTGTCTCATGGCTTTAAGTCAGTTTATAATGATTGGAGATAAAAGAAAATGTTTATAACTTCAAATAATCATGGCTTTATTTAGGTTTTTGGCAACAAATGCAGAGCTCTAATGGTTGCGGCCAAGCCGCTATCGCCTCCACTGCTAAAACTACTGAAACCACTAATGCTATAAAAATTAGTTTACCTATATGTCATCGAAGGAGGTACTCAAATTACTTCTTATTTGTATTGGAGGTCAGACATCTCATTATGTTCTCTTATCTTCTCTTCGAATTGTCTTAACAGAGACTTCCCTTACATTGACATTCACAGGCAACATGATGGGAACCATTTACATTTCTATGGTGCTCAATTAGAATAGACTCTTCTAATACTGGTGAATATGAGGATCGGAGATAAGAGAAAACTGAAACCATAAAAATGACTTGAATCCACAAATCAAATGGTTATTTTTCAAAGGTTTAAACAGGAAAAAAATGGGTTCAAATGGGAAGAAAGAGGGAAAAAAAAAAGATTTTAAGACAAAAATATCATTCACTTAAATGAAAATTGATGAAAATAACCTTTTGTGTAATCAAATGTATAATTAAAAGTGAAAATGTCAAAAAGAAAAAAAAAAAAAANAAAAAGATAAAGACGTTTTGCACAATAATAATTAACAGTATGGACATGTTGTGCTGATTACCCAATTAATTTACACCGTAAAATGCTATAAATGTTATGATGACTACATACCTATTATAACTCCTCCTTTATCAAAAAACTGAAACCTACTACAAAAGATTAAAAGAATTATTTAAAATCATTAAAGTCATGATTAGCAAAATAAACCAACTAGTAAATAATAAAGAAATTAAATTTGAAGAAGAATATTAAGATCGAATGCATGAAACTAAACTTTATTTTACTTGCATATCATTGGAGCTGGTCAAGAAAGCTAGATTCAAACCTATAAAATTAATTGAAATACTTAATTACACCTAACATTATTGAGTCACAACCAGATCATGGAGACGAGCTACTTCCAATGTGATCATCATCTACAAGGTCGACTGTCGTCCTTGTCTAATACTTGATCGTAGAGCACATTGACCCTCTTGTCCCTTAATTTTCTTCACTTCAAAATATAAGTACCCTAGAGCATAACCCAAAAACCCTTCTGCATCACAAATATTGGTGCAATTGTGCGGTGTAAATATTATGATACACTAAGAAAATTGAGAAAGAGAAATTAAGGGAATTGGAGTTTGTTTATGTTTTGAGAAAGAGATAAAGAATAGTTGTATTTATAGGAGAAAGAATGCAATGCAATTGGCATTCTGCCCTACACACTACTGTTTTACTAAAATAGATTAATACACTACAACAGCAAAAATAGTCTCTTTCTCACCATATTTTACTTAAGTTGTGTTTTTTTTTTTTTTTTTCGGTCACTCTATTAGATATAAGTCTCATCGGAATTGTATATAAGTTTGATGCATGAAGGTTTTTCTCATCTTTCTATTCCAGGTATTAGGTGGTGCTTTCTAGTGATAGAAGTATTGAGAAAAACACACATCAATCCGATTTGGTTTTGCCGTAAGTCCTTAATAATAGTTAGGTAAGGGAGTGAGTCGAGTTACTTATTGTGTTAGGTGGTGCTTTCCAGTGGAATTTGGCTAAGGGAGGGAGTCAATTGACTTATGGGTGTAACAAGATTCACCAAATACAAATGGAATCTATAAATTCACATCGTCTAATATGCATTGACCTATTGACTTTTGACTGTAATCTTTTATGTTGAAGTGTATGTTTTTTATTTGATTATAATTGAAAATATTTGACCATGGATCATAATCTTTGGTTTAAAGTTTTTCTTTTTGTAACGGTCATCCTAATGAATTGATTTGCACAATGAATATGCTTTGATAAGAATCCCTTATCAGTAAGAATTTGCATAATATTATCCAATATGATAATAGATCTATCAACCTAAATAAATTTGTGTTCATGAATCCCTTATCAATAAGAATCCCATATCCACTTTCTAATCATGTTTCCTATATATTTTGATTCAAAAAGGATAATGCAAATCACTAAACAAATTTGAAATTACTAACAATTAATAACTATAATTTACATGCATGCATTATCCAGCTTCACCTTGTGGTTGCCAAGCTTTCGATTTGCAATCTCATTGCATTCAAATATAGATACCCCAACCCCTACCCTATACCCTATCCTACCCTCTTCCTCTCAGTTTATAAGCAAACCACATGCCAAAGTTTATTCCCATTCCATCCCTTTTATTTTATATCTTAGGCTCTCTTCTTCTTCTATTTACGTCTGAAATACTCAAATATTAAGGCATGGCATCAAGCCCACTTAAATCATCATGGACGTCCCACCAGAACAACCTCTTTGAGAAGGCTTTGGCGCAGTTTGACAGGGACACACCCGACCGGTGGCAGAACGTTGCTAAGGCTGTAGGCGGTGGAAAAACGGCAGAGGAAGTCAAGAAACACTATGAGGTCCTTCTTGAGGATCTCCAGCGTATAGAATCCGGTCGGGTTCCGATTCCCAACTACATGAACAATGGAAGCAATGGCTCTACTGGTCGAGAGCGAAGGTACCTGTACTAGGTTTATGTTCACGACTATATTGTTAAGATTTTGAGATTACATCTTAAAATGTCAATATTATTAAGAGTAGTAGCTCAAACCCTTATGAATTGGTCTATGTTTTCATCTTTATTCGATGTGATATTATATCTCTTAACATGCCACTACAAGATGGTGACTCGTTTAAGCAAATCATCTTGAAATCTGCATGCTCGTTTGTTTTAGTATTAATCGGATCGAATTGCTCGTTGGAGCTTAATGGGCTCTGATATCATGTTAACATTTTGAGATTTCATTTTAAAATGTCAATCTTATTAAAAGGAGTAGTTCAAACCCTTAAAAATTGGTCTATGTTTTCATCTTTATTCGATGTGAGATTCTATCTCTTAACATATATACGTAGCTAATCAAAATTAAATTCAGGTTTTTGCTTTATTTTATTTATAATTTCTCGTGTATGCAAAGGCTATTTATTTTTGACACGGAAGGACGATTTTTTTTTATTTTTTTTTTCATGAGCGACTAATTTTTATTTTTTTTGTTTGACAGGCTTCTCAAGTATAACTAGATGCAACCAAATCCAATCTAAGAACTTTTGTATTATGTTATATTTCATATTTTATGGGTCAGGAGCAAAAGTGCAAATTAGTGTAATATATCTTTCATTAGCAAGCTATAATTACTCATTTTGCATCTTTCTAAAATATCTGCTTAATTTATAATAATTGCTTATGGAACAGTACTTTTAATGTAATTATCTTTCATCGAAGAACTGTGCTAAAATGGATAGACTAAATTACTTTACAACGATATTGAGTTTTAATCAGTAATTACAGAAGATTTAATTAGGGACAAAATGAATTTAGCAAATGCACTATTTCTCTAAAAAGAAAGTAGAATTAATTATCAATGGAAATATTTTGTTTCTAAAATTCTACTGGTTTCATTCTTATGAAATAAAAATAAATTTCTTGATGATATTCTTGGTGGAAGTATGAAGAAACAAGACGTTAACAAAAAATCGCAAAACTTTTTTAGCTATGCCTACATTTTTTTTTTTTAACTTTCAATTTAACAATGGTTAATTACGCATCTAGAAACAATTGAAGACCAAATTGAAAAATAGAATGAATTAATAAACATTATGTTGACTTTAAAAAATGCGTCAACAGAATCCCGACTTCCTCACCTCTACATAAACATCACCGCACATTCGAATACCTCATTAGGAGGCAAAGACCGTCGGTCAAAAAAATGGTCCGACGATCATTTACACTTCGACTGTCAAGTCAACGGTCAGATGAGAATTAATATGAGTGTAAGAGACGGGATCAATAGATTTGGCTAGAGTTGCAGATTCCATACATTAACTGTGAAGTGGGTTCACACATATGTAGATAAATGAAATAGGCCAAGTGGTTCAGTGAAACGGGCCCAAATCCAAGCCCAATATACAATTGTTTAATTAAATAGATCCAATCAGTTGAATAGTTGATACATTAAAAAAATAAGATTAAATTATTTTCAAAAATCAATTGTATATTCTTCAAATCTGTTGTTTTTGTTACACTATATATAATTTCTCTATAATTTTTTTACGTGTACATAATTTTCTCTATATTAACAATTTTATGTAACTTTTTTATGTGGATGTTCTTTTTACACAGACACGACGTTCACATTTAATAAGTGTGTGCTATATTAATTTACATTTAAACCCTGTTAAAGTGCCTGCATTTTCTTTAAAATTGTAACTTTAATTTCGAGGCAGTCGAGGGAATATTAAAGCTACACGGGGTTGCATTGTAAATGGTGTACACCTGTGACTGCATTTTGAGCTTTCGATTTGGGGGGATCCCTTTCAATGTTAATTAGGCTATGTTTAGCAAGATTTAGAATTGAATAGATTGGAAATGGAGAACTGGACTTGATATAAATCTTTGCTACATATGCATGTTCATGTTTTTCTATTGAATAGTGTCATTTATACATAATAGTGTTATATAATGGTGAGATGTCAAAAACAGAGTTGAAAGTTTTTTTTTCAGGATTTTGTTACGTACATAAAAAAAAAAAAAATGTACATAATGGATTGCATAATATGGAGGGAAAAGATTAGATGAAAAAATTGATTGTATTTGAAATTGGCAAATAGCAAAATGTCATGTGACATTATATAATCCATTATGTAAATCTTGATATACATGTAGCAAGATTTTTTTTTATTATTATTTGGTTGAAAAAATTCTGACTCAATTATATCTCACCGCATTATGTGTATGTAAATCATTATGTACATGTAGCATAACTGTTTTCTATTTTATTAGATTAATTCTTGTTTTAGTTGTATATGCATGTGTTATATTTTTATGCTTGTCTGTTAATTCTATCGAGTGATTGGTATGAATCATAATTTCCAATACAATTTGCCCTTGAGAAATTTTTGAGATTTAGTGAGGAAAAGTAGAAACAATCATGACAAATTGGGTTTATCATGGGAATAAAAACTTCGATATGACAGTTTTTATGTGCACACATGATAGGATCGTTCATTCAATCACAATACATTAGCACCGTCCATTCACTTTGTGTTTCTCTTATCACTTCAAACACCGATTTATCGTGATTTGAATGATTAGAGTTTTGAAATATCGTGATTTAAATGAATGGTTATATCACATGTATGTCTATGACCTTCCTCTTGAGGTTTCTCTACAATGGGATAAAAAGAATCGACTATGCTTTTAGTTAATGCTAGGGTGCCCTCTACTTGTGAACTACAGTACCTTGACTGGAACAAATGGTCTGTTTATCTTTTATATTGTATGTTTATCTAATGTATATGAAAAACACATGCCTCACGATCCCACATTCCCACTTAGTAATTTATTTGAGTAAATTTCCCAAATAAAAGTAAGGGGGTAATTGAGTTTGAAAGTTCAATTATTACAGGCTCGGGCCTTCAAGGCGGCCCAAAACTGAATATTGATACTGATAGAACCCGCCAAGGGACCACAAGGTCCACAACTTGTTCCACTAATAAAGGGTTGTGATCAGGTGCTCACAACCAATCAAATGGATCAATTCCTCGTCACTTTCTGCCAATCAAATTACGCCATGAGGAATCAACCAAATCTGTTGGTTGCACCGTATATCTTTCTAGCAATCATGCTACATATACACTCTCCTTTACACCTTCCTTTACACTCTTTAACATGATAACATTTACACTCTTGATTTTAAACTCATCCATCATATCATTGAAAAGATTTTCTTCACATAAGGGGGAATGTCAACTAAAGTGTCATGCAAATGTACAAAGAGCATAATTGATCATTCCAGATAGTAATCCATGTGGAACCAACCAATATTAAATCTTGGTTATCAAACATGGTATTTTAAGGAAGAATATGGGCGACTAATAATTATCGTGGATTTAATTTGAATTTGATGAACTTTCATTGTCTTTAAATGTTTGGCATGTTGAAGATCGTTTCGAAAGTAAGGAGTGAAAAGTTTTCTGTCACTTCAGACAAGCTTATCATATTGATATGTAATCTCGATTGATAGTAAATGTACAGTTTTCTTATCATAGTACCGTGAGCAAGTTGCAAATTTTTTTGATTCAATGGATATGTGGAATGGCTTAATTTCTTGCAATGTGTATTCTCAATAACCATTAATTGTCAATTCCCCTAACCTTTGTGGGGTCGTGTGTTCCATTTTGGAGCAAGCCAATGCAATGATTATAATTTATTTATTTGGACATGTACGAAACTCTACTATACCACTAACAAATTAAAATCACATGATTTGTTGTACATTTGGTTTACGCACTTTTCAATTATTTCTCGATATTTAATTATAGATGTGTGTGTATCAATGGCTTCACGTTACATTAATGAAAGTGACTCTGAGTCAACCTCAATGGCCTTCAAGTTGCGCAAATGGAAGTGAATCAAAGTCGATGCTTGTGGACCGTCAATGTTGATTATCTACGATGGTTGAACAACCTTACTATGTGTTATACTAGCTCGTTTATTAAAATTTTGTCTTTAATATGTTCATGGCATATTCTAATATCGATTAGATTGATGAAAGTTCCAATGATTAGAGGGTCGGAGTTTGTTCCCAACATAGCTACAAATTGCAGGTTTTTGAATGAACCTAAGCCTATGTTTATCTACCATTAATTTAAAACGTTGTTTGCTACAATAAGATTCTCCACCACACATTCACCCAATAAAATATTCTACACACAAACTAATAAAGTTATTTTAAATTTTAACCACACATTTTTCAAAAAAATATTATTCATTACTCAATTTTTCTCTCAATAATGAGAGACAAACAAGCACTAAATAATAGTTCTAAATTGATCCACGTTTGCTAAAATCTCGGTTTTGTCAATTTGTCTTGTCACTTGACCTAACTGCAAAAATCACATAATATAAGTGGACTACAATTAGATGAGCTTTTATTACTTTTGGAATATGTTATCTTCCTAACTTTTCATTCGGTTCTTGATTATGACAAATACTTTAGTGGGACACATTTCATTTAATTCATTCATTTAGGACTTCGAATCATTCAAATATAACACCTCGAACATTGAGTGGGTAAGAAATAGAAATAGATTAGGTGGGGATCCACTCAGCGTCCGTAATATTGTGATTTGGATGGACGGTAATAATCTATTCGTTCCAAACAAGCTAAATAATTAGTAAATAATCTTTGAAAGGTGCCATCGATAACTTATGTTGGAGTACCTGTATTAGTTGGGTCGGGCCAACTGCTCCAAAGTCTATTTTAACCCAGTAATGGACCTAGGACGAGCCTACTGTTTCACCATCTTATTGAGAAGTGGAAATTACAAAAAAATCAGGCGTTTAAAGATTGATTTTCAAAAATCTAGTTTAAAGTTTAATTATTCAAAAATCAGGTAATAATTTTTTATTTTAATTAATATTATAATCTTAACCCTAATTTATCAATTCATATTTCCTTCCTTCTCCCTTCTCCCTCCCCCTCCCGTCTCTTCCCTTCTCCCTCATCTCTCTCATTCCCCTTCTCCCTCGACCTGTGAACAGCAGCGTCGCGTCCACAGCGTTCGCGAAACTGCTGTGAACGACAGTGTGGGACGCTGCCCTTCACAGCAGAGTCGGCTTGTGAGCACACGAGACGTTGTTGTGTGAACGGCAGCGTCACAGCGTCGCGACACTGCTGTGAACGGTAGCATGCGATGCTGCCATTACGATGCCGTTCACAGCAGCGTCGTACGCTGCCGTTGTGGAGTGTGGTAATTGTGTTGCGTCTGGGTGTGGTGGTGGTAGTGATAGTGTGTTGCGTCGGGGTGTGGTGGTGGTCATCAAATATGTCGTAAGCTGGGTGTGTGTGCGCGCTGTGGCGGAGTGGAGTGGAGTTTGTGGTGGGTTCAGATCTGGTTGGTGGTGGTGGTGGGTGTGTGTGCTGTGGGTGCGGTGGTATAGACGGTGTGGTGGCGGCACTGTTGGTGTGTGGTGTTTGACCAGTTGTGGAGCAAATGTGGTGTGTGGTGGGTTGGTAGGTTCAGATCTGGTTTGATGGTGGTGGTGATGATGGTGAGGTGGTGATGTTGTGTTGTTAGTGGTGGTGGTGGTGGTGGTGGCGGTGTGATGAAGAGTGTTTGTGACAACTGTTTGGTTTATCTGTAACCAAGTATTGGTGGTGGATCGAAATCGGGGGTTGGTTTTTTGGTGAATGTGACCAACTATTTGATTTTTTGTGACTAACCGTTAAACTGTGACCTTAAAATTTGAGAACATGTGACCAAAAAATTGAAAATATGTGACCGATATATAAACTGGAATTTATAAATTTTTTGATATGTAACAAATGAAATAAACTGACCTATAAAATTTTTGAATTGTTATATCGAAATAATCTGTGATCAATTAATTTGATAATATGTGACCAATAAAAGTTGTGACCTATAATAATGTATATGTGACCATTAATTATATATTATTATATTTAATTAATAAAAATATTTTT
>CAIGRN010045952.1:0-13899 GCA_903798345.1 Fraxinus anomala
AAGTAGGATAAAAAATAGGATTTTCTCCATTGGGTAGTGGACTTTTTTCTACTAGAGACTATTTGATTGAGAGTTATGACCGCTTTGTGTAAACCCTGAAATCGACATAATGGCAACTTAGACACACATTTATCATCTTTTTTTGTTAGTTTTAATGTCCAAATGTCCATATCCATTTATTAAATTAGTTAAATTGACAAGACAATGAACAAATGTGAATGACAATTTGAATCGAGATGCTTGATCCCCGCAATGCCCCTGCCCAAACAAGGCCAAGATGCCTGATTAAGGTACGACGGTTTCGAGGCAAAAAATTTCTATCACGTGGACGGGGTGTTGATGAGGCACCTTTTTGCTCAATTGTCATCCCTAGAATAAAATGATCAGATTTGATAACGAATCAATGTATATATTTTGTGAGCAAATCAGAGTTGAATAATCAGATTACACCAAATTCAAGACGAGGGATCCAAATGCAATTCTGCCTCAAAATTGGATGACCAAATTGCATTTAATTTCCACGTATACAGATAACTGCCTGGTGCTCTATATCTCCCACTTCTCTGCCATTTGGTTTCGCCGACTGTCCGACTCAACTATGGCAACAGCGACGCTTTCTTCACCATTTCGTCAGCTCATTCACGACTCGAGTGTAAGAACAGTACTCATCGTTGACTATTTTTCCTTTCATTCTAATTATCTTCCAACAAATCGAACAAGAATGATAGTATTAATCGTTTAGCTCTTGGTATATCAATAATTGCTTCAACTGTTGTAAAATATTTATCTGCAATTGTATGAATATTCATTGTGAAGTGCTGTTAATGTATTTGTAGAAGCTCGGGTATTACGTCCGCAGAATGTGTGGTTATTTGAAGTAATACGTTTTAATGATATTTTTCGAGATGCAGCAGTATGAAAAGGGAAAGTTGAGAGAATGTTGAATGTTATAAAAAGAAAATAATGTCACTTTGCCAATGTGATGTGTTCTTTCGGTTAAAAATTAATATACTGTGCATTTTCATCAGATTGATTTCTGAACAATAAGATAAATTGAGAATTCAAAATTTCTGCAACACGCACATACTCATATATATGTGTGTGCGTGTGTGTGAAATGGCATGAGTACTTTTTTCAAAATTCAGATATTTATCCTTTTAGGTTTAATATTAATAAGTTAATCGTATAGGGATACTGGGACATGATATAAACCTGCATTTGTGTCCTTTTCGAACAAGAGGATGGTGAATTGTCTGAAGCTTAAAACAATAACTATATCCTTAAGAATCAAAAGCGTGCTTATTTTAGAAGAATGGAGGTGTAAGAATTTGGAAGTTCTAATAGGATTATGATCTTGTGGGTAAAAAATGAGAAATTTGAATAGTCAAGGTTCCAAAAGACTAAAGTATGGCAAGGTGACAAGCTCAAGCCTCAAGCAAGGGTTCTTATTTTAATAGTACTTTAATATTCTAAGACTACTAATAATTTTTTATTTTAATTAATTTATTGAACTTTAAAAAAATAAAAAGGCGCGCCTTTTGATGTCTAGGCCCCCATTATAGGTGGTCAAAATAGAGTTGACTGCCTTTTCCGCCTTCCTCAAACCTAAGCCCCACCTTTTAGAACAGTGCTAATAGTCAGTCCTGCAACTGTAACTCTTGACATTTGTTTTGCCTTAGTGATGACTCTTCAGTGCTTTCGAGTGTGTTTTCAGTTCATTTTATGCTCTCATTGCCACAGCATGTTGCTGTCAGGAGCCTTCCCAAGTATGTCAAAACAGGTGATGTTGCAGCACAAGTCAAAATTTATTCTGGGATAAACATAACTTGCTTGAGGTAATAATTTCTTTTAGTTTTCATGATAAAGAAGTTCAAGAAATGGTCATGAATTAGGAGCACTTATTATTATTTTTTTTGCATATGTTCAGAATAATTTATGAGGATCTTTAAATGCCCAGATTGTGCAATATTTTGTGGTACCTACTGGTGTAACGATTCGACCTCTATGTCCTAACCGTTGTATCATACGTACTATTCGCTTTTGGTGGACATCTGCCCACCTACCCCCTAATTAAGATTCAACTTAAATATCTCATTAGACAGAAGTTTTAGACTCGAATCCGAGGGACGAATGAGGGGACAAGTGGGCAATTGTACACTTAAAGCGGATAGTACGTATGATACAACCGGTTGGACATAGAGGTCGGGTCATTACAATTGGTGCTCAAATTTAATGCTTATGATTGACTATAACTATGTCTGAAGTATGGATATAATTTTTTATTTAGTCGGATGTTGCAAAGTTTGTTGTCTTTGGGAAAATATTATACTCCTTAATGTTATTGTTCTTCACTGGGTGCTGAAGCTGTAATGTTCAACGATGCTGTAGAAATAATAGAATTGGCAATGTAAAATTCCCATCCCCTGCCCCTGCCCCAGCCCCAGCCCCAGCCCCAGCCCCCACACAAACACACCAGACACACACACAAATTCTCATACTAGAGCTAAATAGATTTAGTACCAGAACTAGTCAAAGTTTAATATTGGATAATGCGGAAGCAATAATATTCTACTACTGTAACCTGTTTCCATTTCAGCATTTCCCAAACCAGCACTTGTAGCAGGATACTGGCACCACAACTCCCTTGGTCAGTCCATAACAGAGTGACCATATATGTAGTTTATTCTAGCGAGAAATGTTATTTCATATAAAAAATCAATTTGAGATTTGCACTAATTCGATATTATAGAATACAGTTCCTTGCTTGGCCAAATATTTTACTCTTAGATGAATACTAGTATACTATTTCATTGAAACACATCAGAAATGGAGTCTTTTCTGTTACATTGCTTGAAAATCTTCTTTAAAATCTGAAGTTTGAAAAATCACCACTTCCTTCAGATTGTTCTTTATAATTTTCTTCAAATAATAATGCTTTATGATTATTGTCTTTGTGTTTCCTACTACTGTTGACTTCCTTTTATGGCTCTATGTAGCCAGGCAATTAATTTGTTTTATTTTTATTAGACTTTTTAGGTCACTAAATACATCTAATGTTGAACGATTGATTCTCTATAACTGAATTAAGGTCATTAATTTTCAGTAGCTCTTCCAAGGCTGGTCAAAGATCTTTAGTAAAGCCAGCATCTGCTGTTGGCTCAGGTGATATCAACAACCTAGACGCATAGACAGAAATGATATCTAGATCTATACTTCATTGGAAAGTAAATCTTTACGTGCTGATGCAGGTTTAGAGGCATCAATTACAGATCTGAAGGAAAATGCAGTAGACATTAAAAGTGCACAGATAGTTGTGGAGTCTAAAGATGATGATAACATACAAGTGAGCTTACCTTGATTCCAGTACTACCTACTATAGTTCAGCTTTGCCTATTTGGTTGTTGTTTCTCCATATGCACTTCTGCATGTTGTGTATTTGGGTTGCAAATTTACAATTAATTTAAGATGTATATTTGTAGTAAACCTTCATGTCTTTTTCTTCTTTTCTGATAAGAAACATGCAAACCTTCATGTCATAGGAAACATCACAACTTAAACTTCAACCAGCCTATACATGCTTGTTATTTTTTCTTGATGTGTAATTTGAAGCTTTGGCACCATGTCAGAAAAAATGGTTAATCACATATTTCGCGTGGAATACTAAGAGATGTGCTCCAGTCTATTTGAGTTTTTACTTTTATTTTTGTCTACATGATGCGTGCACAATTTCCTGTTTTCAAGGATCTGAAGTTCCTGGATGTGGGTGAAGTGGGGAAATGAAACTGCAGTAATGCATTGTGTGTTTGTGTTGGGAGAACCAGACATTGGGTTATTCACCATTAAATCTGATGTTATCAAATTGGATTTTCAGTATTATTCTGTCTGAAATACAATTTATCAAAATTTCTCTTGATTACTTTTTTCTTCTGTCAGGTAAGAGTGGATTTGTTGGGGGAGGAGACACAGGTGGTGTTCGATAAGATTTTGGCAAACTTAGCACGTACAGCACCACCAGTTCCTGGTTTTCGCAGACAAAAAGGAGGTAATTATTTGTACAATTTCAATAATGAGAACTTGACTGTGTTTGTCAAGCTCCGGAATGACTGCTTCTCCTTTTATGGAATACTTGAAGATGCCACTCGTCTCTCTTTATGGCTAGCAACTGGGAAAAAGTCATTTCAAGTTGACACATTTAACTAGTAACTTCATCAATTATTCAATTATTTTGTTAAATCATTTATGTCCTTTAGTTAGTAACAAAACTAAGCCATCCACGCTGGAGGACATAATTGGCAAATATGGTTGTTGACAACTTAACTAAGAAAAATGCTATCTTTGCATTAGCTAATCCATTTTGCAGTACATAAGACTTTTGCTTTTAGATGGCAAAAAATCATCGGAAAAGAATAAAACAAGAGAAGCTTATCATGTAATATAATGCTGTCGTAGAAGCAAGCAATGTGACTGTGCTCAACAGAAAATCTGCTACTATTTTGCCCTTTTGGTTAAACGTTTCTTTCTTTCAAGGGGGGGTGATTGAACTGGTACATGACAATTTTGAAAATCTAATGTGACGGCTTTCTATCAGTTTTCATCATCAGATTAGCATTAATTCTTGTCTTTAGTTCCAATGTTACTTCTAGTTTTTCAGTTTTTACTAATTCTGAAGGGTGGACAGGTTACACAATTGCTACATATACGAGCAACTTTGGTGCATGCATGAAATTGTATTGTTGTCTGTACCGTTTGGAACATATCTCAGAATACAGGTTGAGGTTGATAATGTAAAATGAGGTATAATATGGAACTAGATTATGAAAAACTCTGGAAGTATATATTTCCTGGAAACATACAGGAAATAGTTGGATATTTTGCTTCAGGTATAAATAAAATATATATTGCCCTATTTTACCATTTCATCGAAATTACACGAGGATGAGTTGACGTTTTATTTTAGAAGCAAGCTTCCAATGGATAACCCTAAAAAAATGTCATATGCCCTCCATCAACTCATTCAAATGGAATGACTATTCAGTTTCCATGTGCAAATATTATGTTGTTACAGTGTTCTCATGCCTATTACTTTATTTTGTTGCCTATCTTACCGTTCCTTTGCATAGCTTATAGGTTTTTTTCTTCAAAAAGGCCGTAAATTTTTAATCACAGTTTGCTAACTTGTTGATATTTCCATGTGCACGATGGCTTCTGCAGGGAAAACATCGAAGGTAAATTACACCAAATCTTATTATGCTTAGTTTTTTTCCAATTAGATATGGAACTGCCTTTTGAAGTTTCTTTATTTATTGAGTTGCCATGTACAAAATCCTTACGTCTAAGCATAAGTTTGAATATAATAATCTTCAATTCTTCTTATGGCCAAAGAAAAGGTGAAGTAAGAAAATTAAAAAGTGAAATATGCAAAGCCTATTGAGTATTGTTTTCATTTAGTTGGC
This sequence comes from Fraxinus anomala, assembly GCA_903798345.1. Taxonomy (NCBI): domain Eukaryota; kingdom Viridiplantae; phylum Streptophyta; class Magnoliopsida; order Lamiales; family Oleaceae; genus Fraxinus; species Fraxinus anomala. The sequence goes on from CAIGRN010045952.1 coordinate 5,454, forward strand.
AGATTATAGGGCTTGTTACCTTAATTACTTGTCAAGTGGGGATTGCTCCCTCAATCAATGGATAAGTATGTTTCTTTGTTAAATACCTTAATATTCTTAATGGCTCGATAGTTAAATAAAGAAGTTTAATCCCTTGTGTTTAAAGTGTTTACAAACTACTCTTTTGTGAAAGTCAGGCTTGAATATTCAAACATGTTCACTTTTTGCCAGGGAGTGCTTGTTTCCTAGACGGCGAAACAGGGTTTTCGTTGCTGATTCTGTGCGCCTGTTTGGGTTGGATCTAAGTTAAAGTGAAAGTCAAAGTCAAACAATCAATATTAACATCTTTCATGGTCCCACATCTTTTCAACTATACATTTTAAAATTTTTTACCACAATCTACTAAAAATCTAATTTTAATTCCCACCAAACACCCCTCCTAAATTGTCTACGCAGTATTATCTCAGCATCTTAAATTTGGTTTGAATATTGATGATGGTTTATACTTTGAGAGTAGTTCCAAAATATTTTTGTAAAGAAGGGGTACAAAAGAAAAATCTTCGGGTGTTTTCCATATGTAAACGATTAGGCTGAAGTGGAACCTAAACCGTGACTATGGACAATATTTGATGGTAATAGCTTTGTGATTCAAGAAAATAATAGGGTTTCAAGTGTACGAATGACTTGGTGTGTGTACAAGTAATACAATAAATGCTTTCCTGTTGATAAAAGTAATAATATTGAGTCTGAAACTTGTGTAGGTCCCAAAGGATTTCCTACTACGGATTCTTGGTGAAGATCGAGTTACCAATTTTGTTATTCAGGAGATAGTTAGCTCAACATTGGCTGATTATGTGAAGAAGGCAAGTCAATGTTATTACTCTTTAGCATGTATCTACTTGATACTGCTCAACCAACCTAATTGTTTGCTTAATTATCCATCCGCAGGAAAATCTGAATGTTAAGGACAACAAGATCAACACCATACAGACTGCTGAAGAGCTAAAATCGTCATTTACTCCAGGAAATACTTTTGGATTCAATGCTACATTAGAGCTTGAGAAATCAACTGAAGCACCCACTTCTACAGCTACTGAATAGTATATGCACACCCATGTCAATCCATGTTTGGCCGACTTGGGATTTTGAAACTCCTGTTGGGGGAGTCTTTGAAGATGCTCCTCAATACAAACTATTCATTTCACAAATAGTCTATGGTGTTGAGGACAAGCAAAACTTAAACCAAAGCAAGCGAACTTGGCATGTAAGAATATTTTCATCATCCATTGAAAAAGAAAAAAAAAAGGTTTTTAACTCTGAATATACAAGCTAAGATTAACTTTAACTTGAAATTTTCAGAGCCACCAAAACCCCATAATTTATTAACATTTCGTCACTGCAAACTACCACAACCACAAAATACCAAAGAACAATTATTGCCATCTTACATGGTACATATACAACGTAAGTTACATTAGAAACCATATATAGTGAGGTACAATGAAGATCAAAGAGACCATCAGCACCTGAGGGATTGGTGTGAATTCACTTAGAAAATCAAGATGCATGCTACAGAAACACCAAAATGAAAATAGTTCCCTGTATTTCGTCTCGTGCTTGCAACGTTTGCAAAGCATTTCAACACTAGCTGCTCCAGACAAATCATTTTTCTTTGGACATATCAGTAGCACATTTGCAAGATTGATGATTTGTTACTCTTAATCGACATCATAAAAGAGACAAAATCAAGACCATGTACACACACTGAAGATAGCATTATAACGAAGAAGATTAATATTGAACTCTTGTATGTCAGTAACTAGACTAAAATTGATTTTTACAGAGTAAAATTTACAAAAGAGAGGCCAAAAACGAGAGAAACTGAAAATTTTGTTTATAGCTCACTGAATTTTTCATCTGGCTAAAACCATCTTCGGAGAGTTCATCAATAGAAATATATGATTAATTTTCTTTCAATCATTTCCTGCAGATAAAATGCCATTCCAATGATAGAATCTGAATGGAAAGTTTTTAAGCAACAATAGGCGCTAGCTGTCAATAGGCTCGTGAATCTCTCACCATTGTTCTGTATTCATAACCTCCAGGTTTAGGAGTTCCATCATCTTTTTTACACATTACATTCTGACGCAGTTTTATTCATGTGATAAAGACCTATCAGAATTTCGGTAATGGGCAGAACCACCTTCAAAGGGTAAGTGAAGACAAATATCTGAATCATTGTCTTTCAAGCTTCTTCCACAAATAAAAAGCCTTTCTAATGATACAATCTGGAGAAAATCCTTCTGCATAAGCACTAATAGCTGTCAAGAGGCTTGTGAATTTCTCCCCATTATCCTGTGTTCATGACATCCAGGTTTAATATTTCCAACATCATAAAGATATAGCTATGAAGTCATATGGAGTTTTGTTGATGCATTTATGATGTCTGATAATCTACAAAGTGTCTCATTTTTTTACAATCAATGAGATATCTCAAGTAAAAGCAATCCAAGATTCTACAATGCATCTACCATACAACCAGTCTTTCTGAATCTCTGAACTTCAGAGGTGCAGATGCATGAAAATTCTAGGTTTAGTCAGACTACTGGCGGCTTTTACTAGAGTTTTATGTACCAATGACAAACTGATCCTAAGTGGCACCCAAATCCTTCTTTAATTTGCTCTACACAGCACCTATGCATGTTATGGTGAGTCATGATAAGTAAAAGGTCAAGGTTCAAGATCCATCAATGCTCAAGTCTTTATTCTCTGTTATTAACTAAGGAAAATCCATGGGCTGTTTCTAATAAATAAAGTATCAAATAGGACAAATGGAATCACCAACAACTTTAAAGTGTATTAAGGGGTTGTTTGAGCCCCATTTTTTTGAAAAATCATTTTTTCAAAACTCATTTTCAACCACACATTCTCCAATAAAATAATATTATACATAAATCGAAAACTTTTTCTTAATTTTTAAACACACATTCTCCAAAAATCACCATTCAAAAATGCATTTTTCCTCTCAAAATGAGGCTCAAACAAGGGCTAAATAAACTCCACAACCCTGAATGGCTGAACAGATTTCTCTTATGCATTAACCATCCGAGTATCAACCCTTGGGCCAAACCAATAATCCAAAAGGAAATTTCAATAAGCCAGCCACAAGCAATGGCAACCCCGATAGAAACAGCTTCTTTTGCAGAGATCATACGAACCTCTGGTTTCATAAAAGTCAGATCTTCCGTTGAAAATGGAACCATGTAGAATGGCAGATCAGAACGTAGCATGGCCTACATAACATAAATTGTGATCTATGAGCATTGAGAATATGAGTTTCTAAGAATGATTAATAACAAATGCTAACAAACATACCAGATTAATACATATTCCGCCCGTAGGGTAGAATGAATTATTAAAAGAAATGACACTTGAAAAAAATTTAATAAAAACATACTTACCAGATTCTTGCTTAGAAGAGCCTGCTCAGCATTTGATGTCAAGGCCTACAACTAGTTCACATCAGCAACTAAAACTACTGGATTAAGTGAATGCATAAATGTACAGAACATATAAACAAACAACTGTAATGGTGATCATAAACAATCTTTATTTATCAACATTCCTGTTTCCTTTATGTTTTTGCTGTGGTGGGCGCAGTAAATCTTTAAAAGCAAAAGCAGCTCCTCAATGAGAAAGGCCCTAGGGTATGAGGAATGACAGCATTTTAGTATGTCATCTCCATTACGATTGTCCCATCATTTTCCCTAGTCTTTTGTCCATCAGGATAATAAATCTCTACTCATTTCATACTTTTGTTTACAAAACATCTTTAATATTTATGTATGAATCAACTAAAAGAAATACTACAATGTCAGGATTTACTAAATAGCATTCTACAATTACGTCAATCCACAGTGCTCGATATCAAAGGTTTTATCAAAACTTCTCTCTTAATTTTATCTCATTTAGCTCTATATGAATTTCCCCTATTCTGTAGAGGATTAAAAGGAGTAAAGTGGTATGCACCATCCTCATCAACAGAATAATTTTTGAATTGCAATAACAAGAACAGCACGTAGACCAGCTGCAGACAAGAATAGAAATGGATCATCCCTGAAGAGTGGAAAGATTTACAAAACTCCAGCAAATACATCTGGGATGACCAAATTTATAGCTGTTAGATAAAAAAGTACTTATTTGGTGAAAAAACCAAATAATACCAAACTCAAACCAAACCAAAGGCAATACTAGATGTTTAGTACTCTCAACTATATCTTTACACGAACACCCACACTGCATAAGGAAGAAAGGGGGTGATTGTTCCAAAAGGTAAAAGTTACATTTGCTCCATGGTGTATATTAGCTAAATAACCAAATTAGTGATATGTTTAGTTTTTCAGCACAAGTAGCATATCATTGATATTTATGAGAGAGACTTGTTTGGTTCGGCTCACTGTTCCCATTCAAGTCTTGTCTATTCATGGAATTTTTTCCATACATTTGGTAATTGTGAAGTTTAGTTCTGAACATACTTTGATTTAAGTACTAGGCCACTAATGCATGATGCTAATGTGCTTCCCTAGTTGGGTACTTTGGACCTATCATGATTCATGACTAAGGTTGTCTACATTAAGTCACTAAACATTTGTTCTAATACCAGGTACTTTGACAAAGATAATTGTAGTCTTGATTTATTGATTTATTTTTTTACGAGAGTGGCCACTTCAGTTCATAGAAATTTGCTTCAGAATTTTTCTATAATGCACCACCGACACGGGTATGTTGGACATGTTGACACGTGATTTTAAAGAAAATATTGTTACGAAAGTTCATCTAACACGTTGATTAAATTCTTTAAAATTCTTCATTTATACAAGTATAAAATTATACTTATTATTAATATATTTATTTTTTTGTATAAATCTTTTAAACATGAGTACATATTTGTTATCTAATAATAATTTTGAGTTAAAAATATATAATATTTCTGATAAAGAAAGAAAAATGACTATGATAAAGTGTGTGAGAAGTGTCGGTACCAACATATGTTGAACACAGACTCCCAACCCTAATTGAATTGTCCGTGCAACAGGATTTTTTAAAAGAAATACTAACAAGACATCCGTCATAAGAGTAAACAACCTTTCTGATTCGCTCCTCATCAACTTGTTCAACACACTGCAACAGGTTTTCCAATGTACCTATCCAAACAATAAATGACAACCAACAATTTAGCTAGCACAGCAGTCTAGAATAATGTAGAAAATCAGAAGGTGAAAGACTAATACAAAGTAATGAATAGAAGCACGAGAAGTTAAATCCAAGGCTATAATTTCACACTGAGAAGCATACAGCAGCATGTTCTAGACGGCTTTATGAGGATGTCTCATCATCTATGAATTTTCTATGACTTAAATGTTGTGCACGCATGACCAGATTACTGTATATTCATAGGGTACATTTTTTGGGAAATTTTCTAGTATGTTACAATAAGATGAGTTTACAGTTTTTTTTTTTTTTTGGATGAACAAAAAAGGAAAATTCTATAAAGGAAGTCACTATCATTTTTTTTGGTAAGACATGGCTAGTAGGATCAAAAGTATAATGTACTGGGAGTGGGTAATCTCAAATGTAAACTTGGCTTTTATAGTAAAATGTATCTAGAGATTGGACTCGAAAGAATGCTTTTCTATGGAGAAGGATTGTTAGGAGCATATGTGGTTTGGAAACAACAAGAATGAGCTTTCAAAGGGAACTTGTGAGTGGTAGAAGCCCCTAGAAATTTATATGGATATTCATCATTTATCCAGTTCAGAAAAAAGGATGTGGGGTATTGCGAATAAGACCTGGTTCTGGGAAGTTGTTTGAATTGGTTACACATATTTTACTTTGTTGTTCCCTATATTACATTATCTTTATTTGCTGACAAATGCTCTCGTTTATTGTGTTGGTTTACTTTTTTTTTTTTTAAAAAGAAAACATCATCACAGCCCCGGTGAGTTTTTAGGCTCCCACCAGAGCAAGTTATAGGGGGTTAGGTTTCTTCAACCATGATATATAGAATAGAAATGTATACAAACAAGGGCGGGTTAAACCTAACCTCGAGGCCACAAAATGTAATTTTAAAGCATTAAATGAGGGTTTCACGCGAACATAATCCATAGCATGATTGAGGGAAACCAAATGGAGAATAGCGTGGATGAACAATGGTCATCCACTATGTGTGACGCAGTGGATCGCAGTAGAAGAATCCGCCTCTATCCATAAACTCGAGGGTCGAAGTCGATACACAATGAGGATACCTTAAGAATGGATCGCAGGTCCGCCTCAAGAATCTGGCAACCGTCGTAGGAAGAAAAGAAGGCTCGGATACATTGGTTTACTTTACATAAGTAGAATAGCAAGTTGGAACTTTCAATTTCACTGAACTAGATGTGATACTTAAAACTTCTAGTCTTATAAGCCATTCTAGAAATCTTTTTCTTAAAGCCTCATCCAGATAAGAGATTGAGGACAGTAGATTCCACGAACATACTTTCCTCAAAAATCATATTTCTAAGCTTTGGTTGATTTGCCATGTTACCCAATCTTTTAACCTTTTAAGTTCCTTGGGTTATAAAGTACCCCTTACATAATTAAAATGTTTGATCATTTGTTCTTACAAATGTGAAGTTGCAAGGGTGCTATAAGGTAGGTCAAGTTTGCCATGGTTCCAAAGAAAATGATAAGTTGCATGTACATACCAAACTTTGTAATCAACTGCACAGCATGGATATTTCCAATACCTTCAACTCCTGCACTCAATTGCAATTTACCAGCTTTATCAAATTTCTGTATCGAGAATAAGTTTATAACTATCAAAAAGAACATTTGGATCTATCAAATAAGCTAGAAATTAGAAGAAAAAAAATGCTCTTGCCCCTTTGTACATATAAGATTGAGGTGACAAGAAAAATGAAGGATCTGTGGTTTAAAATGGTTGCATTTCACAAGTTGGGAGGGAATAAGTTCACTATATATTAAATTTCAAACTCCAAGAATGGCATATTTCTTTCACAGCAAAAATATAGTGAAAAAACTTCAGGATACCATGCTTTAAAGCAAATGGTACAATAAAAGTACGGTTTTCCAAATAACTTGTCTTTTACAGAAGTTAATTTTAAAAAAAACACACACACGCCTACACAAAAAAGCACCTGGTATATTATCGGCTCTGTCTCCTACAAGTGACATCACATCAACAAACTGAGAAGGTTCTAGTGTTCCATATTTCTTAGCAAAATCCTCCACGCCAAAGGAGACCATCCTGAAAAGCCATACTGGAAGTGTCAAGACTAAAATCTGTTATAACAAGCACCAAAAATTGGATCAGAAATGTAAAAACAAAATATGTGTAAAGCGAATTTAAGTTCAGACATTTTTTGACTAATTTCATTTATAATCAACTACCCTGTTAACACAGCTCTTCTCTGACCCCATCAAAAAAAAATAATAGCAATAATAATAATAATAAGCCAATTGATGAGAAAACATGGGGTTTTATCTCAAAATTCATTGGTATTAGGTTAAGAGCTTCACTTGCAGCTAAAGCTAAAATGAACGGAGTACTGGATATTTCAAAAACTGAAATTGATAAAAAGTTTCAGCTTNAATAAGCCAATTGATGAGAAAACATGGGGTTTTATCTCAAAATTCATTGGTATTAGGTTAAGAGCTTCACTTGCAGCTAAAGCTAAAATGAACGGAGTACTGGATATTTCAAAAACTGAAATTGATAAAAAGTTTCAGCTTCCCTCCCAGCTCTTGGATGAGATAGATCAATTTTACCACTCGTTTTTACATAATCTAATTTGAATTAGCTAGCAAAACTTGATTTATTTTGGCAAATGCTAACTGATGCAAGAACGCACTAAATTGCCATGCATATGCAACTTCAGATACTAGCAAGTAAAGAATTTCAGATAACAGAATGTAGGTATAGCTGCCTCCAGTAATCAAGTAATATACTTTCTTGTACCCTAAGATGGAAGGCATCATTTCTTTATTGTTGTGCATCCTGCATAAATTGTTATGCAATCTCTACAAGTGCATTAACTGTGCTTCTTTTCTATTTTCATGATTCCTGAACCATCATCAGATCCATGATCCAAGATCATGCTTGGTGGTGAAATTTTAAGTTGGATTTTTTTCTAGTTCAAAGACTCAATGCAAATAGTTTAGTACCCTAAGTATGGGAAGAAAGAAAGGAGAAGAAGACTAAACGATTATTCTCTTGCAGAAGTATCTACTCGTTACGTAATCATAGGTGGCAAAGTGCAGATTTCATATAGTCAAAAATGAAAGGGGCATGCTATATCTGATACATACTAAATATAGTAAATACTGTAAAGGCAGATGTAGTAGGGGATGCAAACCGAATGGTACACAACTTGAATTTGGAAGATATGGCACTAAAAGTTGTAGA
>CAIGRN010045959.1:0-15990 GCA_903798345.1 Fraxinus anomala
GAAGACCTAAAATTGAAGAAGATAAGAAGGGGAAGATGAAGGAGAAATGACGGGATGAAATGAGGAAAATTGAGGGTTTTTGAGTTGATAATTGAAGGAGAATTTTGTAATATTTTGCTTTATTTTTTTGTTTTTATTATTGGTCAAAGGTCATTTCATCAAATACATTGTCCAACTCGACTAAATGACCAAATTCCCCCTGTTTTGATAGCATTCCGGAGCTTTGGTACTCCATCGCTGAGTAAAGTAATATACTTGCCTCGAAAGAATGGACAAGTAGAATGGTAGACCAGACGACGCCGTTCTGAAAGATTAACTTGGAAACGTGGGCCACTTACTTTACTATTGGCAACCATTTTCTTGTTTCTTTTTTTTGTCTACCACTTATTTTAATTTTATTTATTTCCTTTTCCTCACTAGAATGATAAACAATAAATAAATAAAAGAATGGTCAAAGAAAAATATAAGAAATTGATACAGCTTCCCTTTCTTGTGACGTTTTCAAGAATTGTTAAAGTAGAAATGAGCCAATTTAATTATGTTTAACTACCGGTGCCTCTAAACGAGACCTAAATAGTCGTCGTCGAGAAAAAACGGTGAACATAGTTTTCACTCCCCAGCGACGGATGCTTTCGGTCTTTTTTTTTAGACATTTCCGAGATCTATGATACTTGCAAAACCGATCCCGGTTTGGGGCAAGGAGCGGTTCTTCTGTCATTTTTGATAAATTTGCAAAAGGCTTTCAAGCGAGGGAAAAGGAGTTGTGGAGTTTAAATAAGGGAGAAAGTAGAAATTGAGATTATTGTGTTTCTTAAAGTGGTCCAAATTTCTATTTGAGCCCTATTATTTCGTTAAAATGCACTTTGAAATAGTGATTTTATGAAAACTGTGTGGTTAAAAAATAAAAAAAAAATTTGGGTTTGTATGTAATCTTATTTTATTAAAGAATGTGCTATTGAAAACGAAATAGAGAAAATGTATTTTAGAAATAATTAGTACGAAATAAGGGCATAATTGTCACATGACGACCATATGTCCACTTTATAAAGCTATATTCGGTCTCTAACTTAAATTGATGTTTGATTATTTAATGTGAAACTAGTTTATGTGGAAGTCGTGTGACAACTATTATGGAATGTCATATGCAAATTTTGCGTATTGTCATTCAAATATCTATTTAATTGTCAAATAACAGGTTACATGTTGATTTTATAAAATTTTGTTTGTTTTCTTATATTGGTGTATAAATATTTCATGAGTAAGTGCAATTACATACATGAATTTGCTCATTTTAAAAGTTGGAGATTAACTTATTACCAAAATTGTAGGTTTGTGAGAGTAAGTTGCAATTTTCATAGGTCTTGTGCTTTATTAAGAAAAAAGAAAATAGTAGTGGAAGTATAATCTTGGTGATACTAATTTGTCTTAAAAAAGGTCCATTCTCTAAAAAATTCAAACTAAAAGAGCAGGAATGTTCTCAAATTTAGTCCATGTTCGACCCCCATTTTTGGGGGAAAATATATTCTGAAACAGTGATTTTTTATAGAATGTTTAGTTAAAAATAAGAAAATGTTTCGAATTTACGTTAAAATTATTTTATGGGAAAATGTGAAGTTGAAAACGAGTTTCGAAAAAATAAATTTTTGGAAGAATGAAATCCAAACCGGGCTTAAATTCATTCACCGTGTTTGGTAGTTGAAACAAATCAAATGTGGTTAAATGCGAGTTGATTGATACTGGATATTTCAATTACTCAAATATTGTCAAAGAATTTCCACAATATTTTGACGCAACAATTAACATATTTCTATTGCTAGTCTATTGTCAATAATTATATAATATCCAATATAGGAAACATTCTTTAATTGCTTTTTTATTACCTCCATTAAATGTTATAATGCTTTCATTTACTGTATTATAAAAAATGTAAAGCGTGATTAGACGATGATTTTAAGATTCAAGTTTTTATGAGTTTTAGCGAGGTTAGACGAAAACGACATTTCCAAATTTTAAACATAGATGAAGTTTAATTAAGCTTTTTAGAATAATGAGAATTAAAGTGCTAAAAAAACCTATAAAGAGAATAATGGTTAAAAAAAAGTTATATCATTAGAATTATTCTGTTGCTGACAATTGATGCAAAGAATGTTGAATAGATGGCTTAATAGCACAAAATGTCCCTACATTTGACACTTCTTGTTGAAAACGTCTCAATGTTTCAATTTTTTGTATTTTCTTCCTTATTTCAACGTTTCATTGCGGAAAACAGGCTTAATAGCATAAAACGTCCCTACGTTTGACACTGCTTGTGGAAAACGTCCATACGTTTCATTTTTTTTCATTTTCGTCCTTATTTTAACGACTTTTGGAATCATAAATGAAGTCTAGCTTATTTTTTACTGACAACGCAACCATCATAGAACGATTCCATAAGGCATAATTGTCTTTGGTTAATGGTTGCGAGACAAGGATCAACCATGGACTGTTCGAGTGGCGCAGTTAATAAGGACTTGAACCATCATCAATGGCGGAATAACTCATTGATGAAGAATTACTTGATTGATTTTGATCAACAGCTTCAGTTGCCATGGCAATGTTAGTCGAAATATCAGAAATTCAGTAGTAATGAAGAACAACAGAGATGATTAAGTATCTTATTCCTCTGATACCATATTGAGAGAAAAAGGAAAAGAATCCTGACTGACCTTATTCAAATGAAATGAACTTTACAGGTTGGTATAAATAGGCAGCTCACTAATAAGCTAATTATAAGAATCAATAAAAAATTGACACGTGGATGATTAACAACCATAACTACCCTAACTACAAACTAACGTCCAGCTATGTAACTAATATTGCAGCTGCTTCCAGCCTGCTCCCTCAGCTGCTTCTGCTTTCCATATATTCTATTATTCTTCTGCCCTTTTCCTTTTCCTTTACCCCATAATCCGTTCTATGTTAATTTAAAAAACCTTGTACCATTAATTTTTTTAATTTCCTTTCATTCATTTAGGTTATTCCTCTCACTAATGTTTTCACATATTTTCGTCTCATTGTAATTCACTTAAATCTAAGTTTTAGTTGGCTATGTCTCTAGGCTATGTCCCATCAATGTTGAGACAAAGCTATTGGAATCACTGGTACATTGGTGAATAATAACGTAGAATTGGATTATCCCTCCTTCTTACGTAGATATAGATGTATGGGTTATTTTTTCACATAAATTAAGGAAATTGATACAAAGATGGATTCTTGGATATTTGCTGAACTCAATTGTGTGAATAATTCTCTCTCTTATACGTGCCTACATGTCCGTTCATTCTTGTGATTTTTTTGAAGAAATCAATGTTTGTCTTCTAGCTTTTGAAGTTAAATATTTTTCATTTTTGATGAAGGATCGATTGGCAAGACTTGAAGCTGCCCTTGCCGAAAAGAAAGGTTTGTTCAATAAAGATCTTTTGTTTTACCATTGAAATGGCGATCTTTAGATTTTGGAAATGAGGAATCACTTAAGAGAGTGAGTGATATCCAGTTAGAGCTTGAAAATGTAAAAGCTGAGCAAGTCACAGAGAGGCGGTAGGTATATTTATGTATCCAAGTTTAGTGAATAAGTTGTAATAGAATTCATAATAATTGGTCTCGCTATTTGTAACTCAGGCTACATTAAAAATAAGTTGTAATAGAATCCATTATAATTGCACAATAAGGTCCCTCCAGACCCAGTGATATTCTTGATCAGCCACCTTCTCGTTCTATGAGTGATGTTCGTCGTCATCCAGGATGTAAACAAGGATCAAGTATTATGCTATTTTTCGGTTTTCAATTCTGAATTACAAGACTTGATCCCAGGCACAGGTGTACACTATTTATGATAAAAGAAGTCTGGAAACATGTATCAGAATTAAGTTTGTAAGAGAATACTCGTTTGTAATTCCCTTTTAGGAAATGGTAAAATGGTCGATACGCATAACTGTCATAGCAAGTTTGGCAAGATCCTAGTACTTTACTGCTGATGCATCTCTAATTAGATTTGCATTTGCTATGAAAACTATTCTAATCTTGTTTATAAGGATGAACCTGTGCTATGGAAACCAGGGAACTGCAATGGGTGAATAAATGGAGATTGAGAAAAGTATATTATCATTTACATGTTGTTCTGCATTCATTGGTTTTCCTCATTCAGTTTTGCAATTTCTACATCCAACTCCATTATGTATGCATTTAGGTTGTGCTATATCTCGTGTACAATTGTGTTATATGTTTTGCAGAATTTGATTTTATGGACCATTTCATATCTCTTGTGGGTTATGTTTGTAGAATGAGATGCTTGTCAGAGAGCATGAATATCTTGTAGATAGGGTAAAGGAACAGCAGATTTCTGAAGATACTCATTCGGAAGAGATATCAATAGATGATCCCGAGGTTGGAATTAATATCATGATATCCGTTCTAGGTACAAAGTCCGGACGTCAAATTCGTGGGTTGGGAGATGGTCGCCTTTGAGACATTGGGACATCTTCTTTCAATGTATACAGTTTGGAGAAAAAGTTGGAAATAAAATTCTTGTAGTGGAGTCGAGGTTAATTGCTCGGTAACATGTTGTATGAATTATGGGCTTTATAATTAGGATCTTGTTACTTGTACATAAAAAAATGTACATAATGGATTACATGATATAATGTGGAAGGAGAAGATTGGATGAAAAAGTTGATTGTGTTTTAAACTAGCAAATGGTAGAGCGTCGTGTGACATTATGTAATTCACTATGTAAATCTTCATGTGCATGTGGCAAGATCCTTATAATTATATGATTTTCTATTTTTTAAACAAAGTACTCCCTCCGTCCCATTTATATAGGCTCACTTTCCTTATTTTCTTGTCCCAATTATATAGTCTTGTTTCTTTATTAAGAATGTTTTATTTTGTTCGTTTACTAATATACCCTTATTTTTTTATTACTTCCAATAATAATTTACTACTAGCTATTGATAATTAAATGAGGGTAAAGTAGAAAATATTTTGAAAAAAATTGCTTTTCCAATAATATTAAATAAGATTTCTTAATCTGTGTGAAAACAAAACAAGTCTATATAAATGGGACGGAGTGAATATTTATTTTGTTGCCTTGTTTTTTTGACTAGGTAAGAATTCAAGTTAGGAAAATCTGCAAGGCTTTGGAAGAAGATGCTTTTAGGCTGATCCTACATCATTATGATGGTCCTAAGTTTCGACTTGACCTATCTGTACCCGAGGAAAGATACTATGATGAATAAACTTTCTATAATGTCCACAGAATAACATTCTAATATCATTTGGCAGTGTAGACTTTGGACTTGCTAGATCTCTGTGAACAAGCTGGTGTGTAGAATCTCAGTTGTTGGCATTCTAGCATAAACAAATTGTATTGTTGTATGTGAATAGAGATTTCCCATGCAATACAAGCTTGGGAGTCAAATCTGGTTGTGCAAAATATGGTTTGTTTGTTGTCTAATGAATGTAAGTGTTAGCATAAGAAAATAATGACAAATCTTTGCAAATTTAGATTTTATTGTGATGGTGTACTTCTTGTTCTTATATTGTTTGAGCCCCATTTTTTTTTGTTGAAAATGAGCTTTATAATACTGAATTTTTAACGAATGTGTAATTAAAAAGTTAGAAAAAAATTTGGGTTTACTTGTAAAATATTTTATTATGATAATATATGGTTAAAATTTAGTTTTTAGATAATAAGATCAAACATAGGCAATTATTTGCAAGTAAATTTAGGAGTATTATTAGGGAAAATTGCCCTGTTTTTCCTAGCTTATTTGCTTCAGTGGTTGGTCTACAATCTTTTAAAAATTGCAATCTAGTCCTGAGATTTTTATATTCGCTAATCATCAAAATATTTATTAAATGGTAATGTGATCCTTACGGTAGAATGTTGTGCTTCAAATTTTTGGATAATAGTTCGAGTTGGGCAGTAAAACATAACTATATGAAGTTAAGAGTAAGAAATGAGTAATGCTATTTATAATTATAATGATGAAATATTGGTGATGTGACAATTTTGATAGAATAATGGAATATGACAATTCATTTTTTATGAGAGGGGGATTAAACTGTCATATCTCATTATTCCACATAAATTTTCATATCACCAATGTTCCATCATTATAATGATAAATAATATTATTCGTAAGAAATTAACAACATAAAGATTTGATGCTGGATTGGTAGGCAACATTTTAACTATGGAATAATTATTCCATCTTTTTATTTTATTTTTCTATCACAATGTGATGGGGCTTACCTATTGATTTTTTGTAAAATTAACAAGAAAGCTTAGGAAAAACTGATTTGTCTTTTGCAAGAATTCTCATTAAATAGGCAACCTGCCCTAATGCTTTACAAGGAAAATAAATGCTTTACAAAGAAAAGAGAAATTACAGGAATCTCCTAATGTCTAATGTATAATCCCTAAAAAATAGGATCTAAATATGGTTAAGAATATTATACAACTTGTACAAATACTATAGACTATAAATAACATTAAACATGTCACAATTAGATCATTTGCATTAACATCCTCCCTCAAATTGAAATTTGTAAGTCAACCAACAACAAATTGCCAATAAGAAAATGATATCGTGATTGAGTTAAAGCTTTGGTGAAGACATTAGCCACCTAAAGACCGGTAGAAATGTAAGGAAGGGAGATCACTCGACTATCCAAGGCATCTCAATGTGCTTGGTGCATTTATGGAATATATGATTTGTCGCAATCTGAATAGGTCTAGTGTTATCAGCATGAAGATGGGTAGAATGAGTTTGAGAAAATCCAAGCTCCCCAGGAAGACCACGTAACCATACAATTTCAAAACAAGCAGTAGATATGACACGATATTCAGCCTCAGTAGAGGATTTAGAAATACGATCTTGTTTTTTACATTTCCAAGAAATCAAGGCATCACCTAGAAACATACACCAACCTGTAGTAGATCAACATGTTCGGATATCCAGCCCAATCAGCATCACTATAGAAAAGAATAACCCACGAGTTGGCGACCCCCGAAGATAATGGATAATGCTATGAACGACAGGGAGATGAAGATGTCGAAGAGAAAACATAAATTGGCTGACCTGATGATCAACATATGAGATATCAAGTTGAGTAATTGTCAAATTGATAAGACTTCCCACCAGTCGTCGATAGAGGGTAGAGTCAGCCATAAGAACCTCTTTAGCTTTTCTGTATTTGACATTTACCACCATAAGGGTATCAACAAAAGTAGTATCTTCTAAACCAGCCAAAGTAATCAGATCTTGAATATACTTATATTGGTTTAAGAAAATGCCATTTGATCAATGATGAACCTCAAGGCCCAAAAAGTAGGTGAGTTGTCCAAGATCTTCCATATGAAAAGTTGCATGCAATATCTTTTGAAGCTTAATAATCAAGTCGTAGTTTGTTCCAGTAATGATAATATCGTCTACATAAACCAAAATAGGACTATACTTAGATAATAATCACACTGACTTTGTGTAAAAGAAAAGTTAAGAAGCGTACTACGAAACTTCTCAGACCAAGCCTGTGGAGCCTGCTTTAGCTCATACAAAGAACATCTCAACTTACAAGCATCATAAGGAGATGAAGTAGCCATACTAAAGTGAAGTTTAATGTAAACTTCTTGTTTTAGATCGCTGTGAAGAAAAGTATTCTTCACATCCATCTGATACAATATCGAAGTGACAATAGCTAAGATGGTCCGAACAGTGGTCATCATGGCAACATGAGCACATGTCTCCTCATATTCAACCCCATATTCTTGTTTGTTACCAAGAGCTACAAGTCAAGCTTTGTAGTGGTCCAAGGAACCATTAGAACAAAGTTTTATAGAGTAAACCCATTTACTCCCAATAGGTTTGACTGTAGGAGGACAGGGAACAATATCCCAAATACGATTTTCCTCAAGTGCTTGAAGTTCTGCTTGCATTGCATTTTGCCAACATTCATGTTCCATAGCCTATTTGTAACAAGAAGGAATGGAAATAGAGGATAAAGTAGCTGCTAAAGAGGTAGGTGAATAGAAACCATAGCGATAAGGAGGTCCAGAAGGGCGAGTAGACCAGCAAAGAGGTGTGGAATTAGTAACAGGATCATGTCCTGAGCCGAGATCTTGGGGGGGTAAACTAGATTAGAACTATCCATATGAAGACGACGCCTTTCATACACAAGACCATGTTTGAACCTTTCCACCGTTGTTGGAGAATTGGAAAAGCTAGGCATATAAGACAAAGATGATAATTGCTTCTTAACATAAGATGGAAAGAAATATTGATTTTCGAAGAGATCTACATTCCTAGAAACTCTTATATGACGAGCATTACGATCATAGCAAATATAACATTTTTGTGCGATAGCATAACATAGAAATGCACACTTAACAGATTGAGAAGAAAGTTTATGGCGTTCATGAGCAGGAAGATGCACAAAACAAACACAACCGAAGGTACGAAGATTCGAGTATGAAGGAGAATGGCCAAACAACTTTAAAAAGGGGGAAGCATTATTTAATGTTGGAGAAGGTAAACGATTTATCAAATGAACAGAAGTTGAAAGTACTTCACACCAAAAGAGAAGAGGAACATAGGATTCAAGTAAAATGGTTTTTACCACATTAAGAAGGTGACGATTCTTCCTCTCAGTGACACTATTTTGTTGTGGTGTCTAAGGACAAAAACGTAGAGAGATGATTCCTTTATTTTGAAGAAAGTCCTAAAACTCATTAGACATATATTCTCTTCCAGAATCAGATCGCAAGACCTTGATTCTGGTAGAAAATTTAAGTTTCAAGAAGGGCAAGAAAGCACTTAAAGAAGAAGAAAACTTATGCATTAGATTGAAGAAAGTAAATCCAAGTAAAACGACAATAGTTATTTACGAAAGTAACAAAATACTTATAATGTTCATGAGAAACAACAGGTGCAATCCCCCAACCATTAATATGAATGATATCAAGACAACGTGTTGCACGAGATGCATGGTTTGGAAAAGGTAGTACTTTACTTTTGCGCCAAGTTTGCATGTAACACAATCAAAAAGAATATCCAGAGAGCAAGATTCTTTATTGCCTAGTAAATCAGAATCGAACAAAGTACTAATGACATGAGAGTTTGGGTGGCCTAGACATCTATGCCACAATTGACTTCCATGTGTAACTACATAACAAGCAATTGATAGTGAAGGAAAATGAGGACTAATTGTGAAAGGAAAAATGTGTAGAGGAAAGAGCCATCCCACTTTAAGCCCCTTCGCGATCGTCTTCCCGGACACTTGATCCTGCACAACACAACCAGAACGAGAAAAATGGACATTATAATCGTGATCGACCAATTAGCCAACAGGAATAAGGTTTGTAGATAGATTAGGAGACACAAAAACATTAGTCAATGAAAGTGAAATATTACCAACTGTGCTGACAGGCAGAGAATTACCATCAGCCGTGTGAATTTTTAGATTTCCATCATAATTTTTCATATTAGAAAGGGGGACAACAATAATAGTCATATGGTGAGAAGCTCAGGAGTCAATATACCATGGTTTAGAAGTAAATGTGTTAATACTCGAGAGCCCAAAAGTAGAAAATGCAGAAAGTATCATCTGTTGTACCATTTTAGGAATGAGTGTATTCGAGGTTGGTAAGGCAGTCTGAGCAAGATTAGAAGTAATATGTGAGGTAGTAGGAAATGTAGAAAAACTAGAGGCACCAAGGCATTTCAAGTTGAATGGGACAGTTGGAGATGATATGCCCTCGCTTTTTACAATTGTTACAAAATTTATACGCACAATCCTTTGCAATATGACTAAATTCTTTGCAGCTATAACCTTGGACATCACTCATGTCTCTACTTTTATTCTTCCCATGTACAAAATAGGCCATGTTAACATGTACATTAACGTTAATTTGATGTTCCATGGTAGCTTGAGTGACCATACGTTGTTCCTCTCGAAGAAGTTTACTTAAACAAGCATCTAAGAGTATATCCAAGAAACTCTCTATTTTTAAAAAACATATTCCATCATTTGGAGAGCATCTATAAATTTAGAGAGTTAAAAATTTGAAATACTCAAAAAAACTCTTTATATTTAACATTTAATTGTACTACTTCCAAAAAGTATTTATTATTTTTCTTTATCTTTTATTTTAACTAGCTTTTTTAAAAAATTATTTTATTGTTTTCCTACATTGAAAATTAAAACACTTTGAATGCATTTAATTATAGAGAGTGACTTTGGCTCTTGTAGTATGATTTTAAATGTTGACTCTTTAAAATAGAGAGCATCTCATGTTTAAAGAGTCTCCTGGAGATGCTCTAAGGATGGTACATGATCGTGGTTTATCAAATTAAAACGTGTGGCTTCAAAATATGATCGCAGCTTAGACACACAACTAATTGATGTACTACCCAAAGTGTGTATATATCCAGTAGTACTCTTCTTACCATCAATATCTCCTGCCATGTCAGTGTCTACATAACCATGTAATCCAAGACCCGATTTTCTGAAAAATAAGGTTAAATCTAAATTACCTCTCAAGTACTTGAGAATCTACTTTATTGTTTTACAATGTTGTTTGCCTGAATTGTTCATATATCTATTCACAACTCCCACATGTACTATATCCGATCTTGTACATACAATGGTGTACATATGACTGCTAATAGCATATACATAAGGCACATTGGCCATGTAGGCTCGTTTTTGCTCAGTAGAGGGTGACTGCTCCTTTAATAGCTTGAAGTGACTAGCTAAAAGAGTACTAACTGATTTTTCATTATCCATGCTGAACATGCTTAGAAACTTATTCACACACTCTTTCTATGACAATCTTAAGGCACTGTCTCTAATAATTCTCATTCTAAGGATTTGTTTTGCAATACTCAAGTCCTTTATTGCAAACTCCTTAGATAAATCACTTTTTATCTTAGCTATTTCTTGTTTACAAGCACTTGTAATCAACATGCTATCAACATATAGTAGCAAGATAATATATGAGTTATCAAAGTTTTTTATATAATAGCAATGATCCCCCTAAAACCTTCTAAAGTCATTACTACTCATAAAACTATCAAACTTTTTATACCACTGTTTTGGAGCTTGTTTAAGAACCATATAAACACTTTTAAAGTTCACACACCTTTTTTTTCCTTTTCCTTTACTTCAAAATTTTATGGTGCATTGCATTATGTAGATTTCTTCCTCCAAATCACCTTCAATAAAGGCTATCTTTAGATCCAACTATTCTAAGTGCAAGTCTTCCTTTACCACTAATCCACGTACTATTCGCCTATGAAAAAAACTTCAATGTGGTCGATGCCTTCTTTTTGTTGAAATCCATTTACAACCAGTCTTGCTCTTTATCGCTTGCTTTTTTCACGTTCTTCTTTTAATCGATAAACTCATTTATTCTGCGAAGCCTTATTTCCTTTTGATAACTCTATCAATTGCTAAGTCTGATTGGACAATAATGAGTCTATCTCATCTCTTACGGCTAGCTCCCACTTAATAGATTCATCAACATGAACAACTTCATTATAACTTTTTTGTTCATCTCTATATGTCAATAGAATATAATGCAATGCTGTAGAATATATTTGTGGAGGTCTAGTAGTTTTGCAGATCTTCTAGGATGAGTTGCAGAGGTATTCTGATGTATTTTTGGAGCAATATTTTCTCGATTTTCACCATCACCACCAGCATACTCTAACTCAATACTAAAAGATCTTTCAATTAGATCACCTCAAGTTTCTTAACTTCAGGACTTGAGTCTTTAGGGTCTGTTCCCAACATGTCCTTATACAAGACGCTTCTATTGAAAATCACATCCCTGCTTATGATAACCTTTCGAGTTTGAACGTCTCAGAAATGATAACCAAACTTGTTATCATTATACTCAATAAAGAAACACCCTTTTGATTTAACAACAAGCTTGGTTATTGCAGTAGAATCAATGTAAATGTATGAAACACAGTCAAACACTTTCAAGTGTAAAAGTTACGTCTTTACTACTCCAAAACTCTTCTAGTATTCTGCAGTTCATTGATGTTGAAAGATCTCTGTTGATAACATAAGCTACGCTGCTTCGCCTTAGCTCAGAATATCTTTGGTAACCTATCATGTAATCTCATACTTATAGCACACTCATTTAAAGTCCTATTCATACTCTCAGTTGCATTATTTTGTTGAGGTGTTCCTGGAATTGTCTTCTTTATCTTGATTTCATTATCAGCATAGTACTTCTTGAAATCATTAGCTACATACTTTCCTTATTATCTGACTGCAAACACTTCACCTTCAAATCTATTTCATTTTCAACCATCGATTTCCTTCTTTTGAAGGCATAATAAGTATCAAATTTATTCCTAAAAAATAGGCACATACCTTCCTACTTGAGCAATAAAAAATTACACATAATAATTGGAACCTCCAAGAGAAGTAACATTTGAAGGTTCCCATACATCTATATGAATCAACTCCATTTTTGTAGCTTTTGGCTCCATTCCAATTTTAGTGAAACTAACATTTCTTCTGATTGTCAAAAATATACACTTCACACAAATTGTGTTCAATAGATTTCAACCATAGTAACTTTCCTTTAGATTGAAGTACTTTCATTCCCTTCTCACTCATGTGTCCATCCTATAATGCCACAATTAAGAACTAACAGTTGAATCAGTAACTACAACCATGTTTCTACAATTGGAAGTGATGTAAAGAGTTCTAAATTTATTTCCTCGAGCAAAAAACATAGCTCACTTAGTCACTTTCCAAACACTGACATCGAAAGCCACATTATGACCTTTATCATCAAGTTGTCCAATTGAGATTAGATTACGCATCCGTTTAGGCATATATTTCATCTTATAAATTTTTCATACAAACTCATTTGACATCCTCAAACCGACATCACCAATATCGATAATATCCATGGGATCTCTATCATCAAGCTATACCTTTCCATAATTCTCAGCAACATAGTTTTTAATAATCTCATGATGTGCAGTGGTATGAAAAGAAGCTCATGAATAGGCTGTTAACTAATAAGAGTAAAACATCTTGTACCTCTTTAGTAATCGCATTAGCACTGTCATTTTTTTCTTCCTTCTTCTTTTGTGCTTTGCAATTCTTCTTCATGTGGCCAGTCTTACCACAGTTCCAATATTTCAAATTCTTTCAAAACTCGGATTTAATTTTGCCATTTTTCCACTTTCCATCGTTGCCTTTATTGAATTTTTTTTTTTCTCAAAACTCCTTTCTTTATTTTCGACATTGAGACTTCTCCAGAATATTTCCCGTGGACTTCCTCGATAAAAATAGTATCACGTATATCACTAAATTTCAATTTCACATTGCTTATAGAGTTATTGACACAATTCTCATAGGCTCTCGACTATTTGGTAATGATGCCAATAGATTAGGGTATAGACCTCATCATCAAATTTAATCTTGACTGAAACCAACTAATTGATAATTGTATTTAATTTATTCAGACGATTTACTACTGGAGCACCTTCAGCATCTTTAAATTAAATGTTTTTTTCATAAATTATACATTGTTACAATTTAGATGACTTCTCATACATATTGGACAGTACCTATAAATCTGTTGTGGTTTCTCCATGCCATGTTGTGACCTACATTTTTTTACAGTGTCTATCGGATAACACCCAATACTTGACGATCAACGAGTTTTCATTTATCATCCTTCATTCCTTTCAGCTTTTCATTGAGAAGTGGATGGTGCAATTTTCTACAGATTATCCTCAATCGCATCTCCAGAATGTAAAATTCATACCATCAAACATATAGATCTCGATGACGTTCCTTCTCTGCAGTCATTATTCTCAATTAAAACAACAAGCCTATATATTAATTGTTGAGAATTATAAACATTAATTCTATTCCATCGAGAGCAATCAATTTGAAAAAAGAAAAATAAATACTCAAGAACACGCAAGATTATAAATGTTCGCTTCAATATGAGACTATACCCTCTTCGTTGCTGCAGTAATTTACTATGATGAAAAAAGTTTTACAAGAAAAAAATTGCACACCTATTTTGTCTGTCTGTCTGTCTGTCTGTCTCTCTGTCTTAATGATAATAAAAAAGTCTAAGTATAGTTCCTTATTTATAAGATAAATTAGAGCATATGAATCCAATTCTTTAATAAAATCTTACAAGAATATAAATTCTTAAATAATTCTTAATGAAATTTTGTTCCAGGGGCATATTTATGATACTCAATTAAGGTTTTATAATTATACAATTCTCATTTGGACTTTAATATAGTAGACCAATCAAGTCTCGAACTCGTATAACCCGATGGCAAATAGATGTTTCTAATTTGGTTAACTCTTGACCAATTAAGATACATCTATTAATTTTTGCTCATTCTACCAAAAAGTCGAAACTGGATTCTCGAGTCGAGTGACAGTTATATAAGCAAATTATGATTCAATAACAATATCCTTTAATCACTATTCCACAATTCAACCCTCATTTGACTGTCAATATGTTGGAATAGCCCTTTGTATCCCATTTTCATTGCTCAGTTGTGAACAAATCACAAAATAGAGTCTAAAGATCACATCATCGACTACTTAGCTCAGTTTCAAATGCCTATAGCGAATGCCTCAGAGTGACAATTCTTATTGTAATAATTAACTGATTCCTCTATCGCAACTATATGATCTCTAACTCTTTCGCTCTTATTCCCAGAGTATCGACACCATTCTTCCAACTAAGACTTCACTCATTGACACATCAAAGAATTTGAACTAGCAATCAAATTTCCATTACTCGCTCAGGATTTAAGTGACTCGTTCGATGATCGAGTAGAGTCTCATTCCTAGAGGTCACAGATGAGTCATCTGCACAATTTTGTTCAATGTGTACCAAATAAATCATTGTTCTTATTTCTATTATCTAGAATCTTTTTAATAAGAGCCATACAATCTTATCAACATAAAAGATCCAACTTTATGTACCGATTATGAAAGATACATTTCGATCACGTCACAAATTTGTGTTTTACTACACTAGAATAATGAAGTATACAATTTGCGAAATCTTTTATGATCATGAAACTTTAGATTAGAATTTCAAAGTAAAAATATGCGAATAATCGAATCATAATTCCTAATACCGTTTGCAAAATAGGGGCATAAAAAACAACAATTAATTGATTTGAATTTGAATATGGACACAAGCTAGGCGCCTGCCTGGATAATCAACAAACACCACACCAATGACACACATTTCTAAGCAGAAAATGAATAACTTATTGATATTACCTAAATTTTTTTTAGTCTAAGTCAAATTTAATAATTTATTTCAATCATATATTTCATGTGATCCACGAATTTTTAATCATAAATTTCATTAATTTTTATCAAATTGTACAAAAAATCTAATTTTAATCCACACAAAACAAGAATTTATTAAGGCAATGCAAACGACATATATCGTTACATCATATTGCACAATAAACTCTACTCATCGCCACGGTCTAAACCTCAAAGGTCACTAATTTAGCATCCATTTGGCAAATTTATAAATTATTAATAAATTGGTTAAACTCATGTTTGGTAGAGATTAAAATTAAATTTTTAGCAAATTTTGATAAAAGTTAATGAAATGTGTGTTTACAATTAATAGTTGAATTTAACTTAGATTTTATCAAATTTTTTAGTGGTACCAAATAGGGGCTAAATTTTATTTTCAATTACACATTTTACCATGAGTATTATTCACTTATTCACCACATATTTCTGTCTGTTTATAAATTCTTTCCAAATAGATGCTTAGCCTTTGCTTTATAGTAATTTCATATTTGATCATTGATATTTCAATAGGATCACCTATCGTTACTTGTTAATAAACTTATAGTCTCAATCTTTCAATAACCTCGTCTCTAGATAAATATGCCCCAAATCATAGGAGTTGCA
>CAIGRN010045966.1:0-11602 GCA_903798345.1 Fraxinus anomala
TCAACAATTGTGTAATTAAAAAAAACTCCTCGCGGAATTGATTTTCGGACTCACAAGTCCACTTTATTACTTAAACGCGTCTGTGCACTTGCAGTATCTAATTTTAGAACAACACTAATGTGATTCATGATGCGAGGGCAAGTTTGGACAAGGACCCATTGATCGTTGAAGAATGACATATAACTAGGTCGCGAGCGAAGCGGGTCAAAGAAGTAATGGAACTACTTGCTCAAGTCACGATGGACTAAACATTGATCACGGCAAGCAAATGAACAAGTTTCATATTGGACATGGATGACGGAACAAGATGGACCAACTTCGTTCGAACAGCGGATGAGGGAGCTAAAATGAAGACATATGCGACCACATAGGGTAAATAAGAATGCGGCCGCATAGTCCCTTATCGAAACTCAGTTGAAGGCTGATGACTGATGTATGCGACCCATGTCATTAGCCTATGTGGCCGCATAGTTCAAATTGGGACGCGTATTTTCCAAATTTCGCGTAGAATTATATTTTAGTTAAAACTCTTATATGATATTTTTTTGATATCTTTTAAGGCTCAATTCCATTTTTAAGTAGATTTTATGGATTCCATATAAATAAAACTCATTCCATTCATTGTAAAAATAAACAATTATTGAAAGATTAATTGCAAAACGTTATTGCTTTCTTCTTGTTCTTCATCCAATTAATTCTAAATTTATCAATATTATTTCTTGTTGCATTTAAAAAATCGAGTGAGATTCTTGAATCTTGTAATCACGGGGTCAATATATTGTTTACGATTGTGTTGGTTCTTTGATTCAATATTTTTGAATCAAGTTTAAACATTGATTATTGACTTTCTTGAGATTGAACCAATCTTGTTTGGATTTCATAGCTAATATTGCTACGTGGATTCGCATCAGTTGGTATCAGACCAAAGCTCCAAAAATCAAGGTTATATCGTTTTTCTTTTTGTTTGAGTATTTTGTTTTTTATTTTATGTGTTCTTCATTTTTGAATCTCCAATTCATAGAATACAAAAAAAAAAAAAAAAAAAATTCAAAACTTGTTTGTGTGCTAATCTAGCGTCCAAATCAATTTATGTTTCTTTTGCTGGTATCTAGTTGAATTTTCGAGAAAAAAAATAAAAATTTCTGAAAATTACCAGCAACATACAATTTCATTTTTTTGAGTCAAAAATGAATTTCAAATTCCAAAGTATCTAATTCAAATTCTAGAAACACCTTTTTAAATTTTTCCTCAGAGTTCCATTTAAAGTGTCAATTCCTACTTCTTGAGTCATTCTAGATTCAATTTTGCTTACTCAAATCTTTGTTTGAAACTCTACAAGGATTGAATTTTGATTAAGATCGAATTAGTTCTTTGAAACATCTGTAAGGAAGCAATGAGTGCAAAAATACAAGAGTGGTGAGGCTAATAGAAGGAAAAACCAATTTGAGTGATACACGAGTGTATACACGTAAGGCAAAGATAAAATTAGATTTAGGATGTCGGATAGAGACGATTCTCTTTCAAGCAGGAATAATAATCAAGTCAACATGTTGGATGGGGTGATACGACGGTTTGAAAAGTTGTTTGAGGATGTGAGAGACGGATTGGATAGGTAAGACACATTGCTTGCTAATTTACGTAGGGAAATAACTTAAAGAAATTCCTAACGCAAAGAGGNATTTAGGATGTCGGATAGAGACGATTCTCTTTCAAGCAGGAATAATAATCAAGTCAACATGTTGGATGGGGTGATACGACGGTTTGAAAAGTTGTTTGAGGATGTGAGAGACGGATTGGATAGGTAAGACACATTGCTTGCTAATTTACGTAGGGAAATAACTTAAAGAAATTCCTAACGCAAAGAGGCAAGGAATGCGGGATCATAGAGAGGATTTTTTTGGTGAATGTGAAGCGGATAGTAACATTAATACGGATGCATTGGTGGATGTCGAATTAGGAAGAATGAGGGATAGATGAGTTAGGCATGAAAGGAGGTATAGAGATCTTGTTGGAGATGGTGTTAATAGAAGTATGGGCAATATCAAAATGACAATTCCTTCATTCAAAGGAAGGAGTGATCTGGAGGCATACTTGGAGTGAGAAAAGAAAGTAGAGTTGATATTTGATTGCCACAACTACTCGAAAGAAAAGAAGGTAAAGATTGTGGTACTTGAATTTATCGATTATGCTATCATTTGGTAGGAATCATGAGAGACCTACTAATATATGAGAAGAATTGAAGGCTATCATGAAAAAAAAAAGGTTCGTGCCTAATTATAGGGAGTTTCATAAAAAATTGCAGTCTCTACCAATGTTCAGGAGTGTGGAGGATTATCACAAGGAGATACATATTGCAATGATTAGAGCGAATGTTGAGAAGAATGGTGAGGCCATCATGGCTTAGTTTTTGAAAGGCTTGAATCGAGAGATAGCTATTATGGTAGATTTGCAACATTATGTGGAATTGGAAGACATGCTACATGTAACTTGAAGGTGGAAGACAATTGAAGAGGAAGGAGACGGCTAGATATTCCTCGGGTTTTTTGGGTTCTAACTCTTTTTGAAAATCGAAGTAAGATAACAATAAAGGTTCTAGCAAAGCTACACCCAAGGCAAATTCTCAACCCTCTAGGAATCGGGATATCAAATAGTTTAGGTGCTTGGTATCGGGACACATTATTTCTCAATATTCAAATAAAAGGGTGATGATCTTGCACGACAATGGAGAAGTGGTAAGTGATAGTGATGGTGAATATGATGACATATTAGAATTAGAAGATACTAGTGATGGTGAGAAAGTAGAGTATGCAGTAGGAAGGCTGTTACACGGTGAGCTCTTAGTGCTCAAATCAAAGTGGATGACTTGGAACAACAAATTGAGAACATATTTTATACGAGATGCCACATCAACAACAAGGTATGTAGTATGATTATTGATGGAGTAGTCGTACCAATGTGGCTAGCACTGCACTTGTTGAGATATTGAGATTAACTATGCTAAAACATCCTAGGCCTTATAAATTGCAATGGTTTAATGAATGTGGAGAGGTTAAGGTGAATAAGCGAGTGTTGGTGAGTTTCTCAATTAGGCGGTATCATGCGAAGTGATGTGTGATGTAGTTTCTATACATGCCAGACATATTTTGTTGAGAAGGTCATGTCAATATGATAGGAATGTGATTCATAATGGATAAAAAATAGGTACAGCTTTACTAAGGATGAGAAATCTATTACTCTTGCACCATTGACACTACAACAATGTATGAAGATCAAATCAAACTGAAAAGTGAAGAAGAAAAAATATTGAGAAAAAAAGGGAATGGTGATCTTTCACAACATAAGAGCAAGAGAGAGAATAGTGAGGTAGCTAAAAATGAGAAAAAAATAATAGAGTCACACGAGAGGAAAGAAAAAGAATTTTATAAGAGGAGAGAAAAGTCGATGGTGAATTTCTTTGTAAAGGGAAATAAGTTAAAGATGGCAGTAGTTGAGAACCAACCTATAATCTTGTTGGTTTATAATGAGTCACTCCTTAATCTTGAAGAATCTAATACACATCTCTCTAGTTTGGCTACTTCTTTGTTGTAGGAATTTGAAGACGTGTTCCTGGAGGACATTCTTATTAGAATACCATCCATTCAAGGTATTGAACATCAAATTGATTTTGTACCTGGAGCTATCATTCCAAAAATGTCGGCTTACGAAGTAATCCAAGGAGAATAGGAATTTCAAAGGCAAGTGGAAGAATTGATGAGTAAAGGGTATGTGAGGGAGAGCATGAGTCTATGTACTGTGCCAGTGCTACTTGTGCGAAAGAAAGATGGAATCTAGAGGATGTGTGTGGACTGCAGCGCCAACAATATAATGGTAAAGTATCATCATCATATTCCTATGTTAGATGACATGTTAAATGAATTACATGGATCATGCATATGTAGTAAAATTGATCTTAAAAGTATTTATCATCGGATTAGGATAAGAGAATGACATGAATGGAAAATCGTTTTTAAAACTAAATATGGGTTGTATGAGTGGTTGGTTATACCATTTGGACTTACTAATGCATATAGCATATTATGAGATTAATGGATCATATTTTATGTGTATTCATAGGTAAATTCGTAGTAGTTTACTTTGATGACATCTTGGTATATAGTAAGGATCTAAATGAACATATATGACATTTAAGATGTGTACTTGAAGTTTTAAGGTAAGAACAACTTTATGCTAACTTTAAAAAGTGCATATTTTGTATGAAAATTTATTTTTCTTGGTTATGTCGTCAGTGCAAAAGGTATTAAAGTGGATGAGGAGAAAATTAAAGCCATCAAGGAGTGGCCAACACCTAAAAGCATAACTGAAGTAAGAAGATTTCATGGGTTAGCTAGTTTTTTTAGGCATTTTGTTAAAGACTTTAGCATACTTGCCACACCACTCACGGGGATTGTAAAGAAAAATGTAGGATTTTATTGGAGCATCGAACAAAAACATGCTTTTAACATTATTAAGGATAGGTTGTGCATCACGCCGATTTTATCATTACCTAACTTTAACAATACTTTTGAGATTGAATGTAATGCCTCAGGTATAGGTATTGGAGCTGTTTTGATGTAGGATAAAAGACGAATAGCCTACTTCAATGAAAAGCTAAGTAGAGCAGCTTTCAACTATCCTACATATGACAAGGAGATGTATGCACTCATTCGAGCTTTGGAAACATGGCAACATTACATATGGCCAAAAGAGTTCGTGATTCACATCGATCATGAGTCATTGAATCATTTAAGGGGTCAACGTAAGCTAAACAAGAGACGTGTAAGGTGGATGGAGTTTATCGAGATATTTTCTTATGCTATTCAGTACAAACAAGATAAAGAAAATGTGGTAGCAGATGCTTTATCAATGAAGTACGTACTTCTAACTTCTTTAGGTGCTAAATTACTAGGATTTGAATATGTTAAGGATATGTATGTTAAAGATCCAGATTTTTCTAATATATACGAATCATGTGATAAGGGTTCTATGGATAGATATTTTAGGCATGATGGGTATTTATTTCAAAAAAAATAAGTTATGTGTTCCTAAATGTTCAATGAGATAACTATTAGTACGTGAAGCACATAATGGGTGTGTAATAGGTCATTTTGGGGTTAAGAAAACCTTAGAGATGCTAGGTGAGCATGTTTATTGGTCGAAGATGAATGTTGATGTTGATTGGGTTTGTAACAGATGCATCACTTGTAAAAAAGGCTAAATCTAAGATTTTACCTCTGGGTTTATATACGCTATTACCTATTCTTAGAGAACTTTGGGTTAATGTGTCTATGAATTTTGTGTTGAGTTTACCTAGGACTAAGAAATAAAGAGATTCAATATTTATGGTGGTAGATAGATTTAGTAAGATGGTTCATGTCATAAAATTGAGGGATAATTATAGTAGTGGTACCAAACTTTTCTTTTGTGCCACCTAACACATGGAATCTAAATAGATGATTTATGTTAGTTTGACCATTAGTTGATCAGATAATTAACCTTAAAAATAATTTTAACTAATTTTAAAAGGTTAAAATGGTAACGTTGCATTTTTATAATAAAATAACTAAAATCAAATAATTAAAATTAAAAATCCATTTCCACCTTCTTCTTTTCCATCCACCCCATCCCATCCCACCCCACCCCACCCCACCCCAAAACCATCACCACCACTACTACTGGACGGCTCAACCAAACCCACCCACGCCAGCACCACTGCCATCTCCTCCACCTCATCCATTTCCACTTTCATTCCCATCACTTTCGTATATTCATGGATTAACCTCGAATCAGAACCCACTCCTGCAAATTAGGGCAATGAGTTGCAATAGCTTTTAACCCATCATCACTTATTCTATTTGTTTTCCATCCATCAATAAGCTATTTCCTAATCAGCTTGCAATTTTCAACAACAACCCTAAGTCCAGCATTAGTTCACTCAAGGATTTTCACAAAATGTAAAATTTTAATATTCACACAATTTGAAATGATCGAGAGCCCGAGATCACTTACCTTAAGCTTCTTAAGATGAAGCTCCATGAGCCCAGTAATTCGATATGCTATTACTACCAAAAAATGTCCTAATCAGCAGAACATCTGAACAACTTCAAACTCCTCAAATTATTGGACCCAATAATCAAAGGCCCAAAACACTAACCATTGTAAAGACCTTTCAAACAAGTAACTTTCAGAGCTCTAGCAGCTTTTGTCAGTTCGATTGGCTCGGCCCCAACACAATCAGTGACACCAGACAATCACTTTATTGATAATTCTTCAAGAAATTCGCAATTATCAAGCACGTCATTCATGCCTTTGGCCCCAAAATTGCAAAATCCAGATGAAAATTGGCTCAAACTATTATAGTTTTTGGGTAAAAGTAGCCATTCCATCATCATTTATGGCGCGGCAGGCATGGAGCTTCAACTTGGTGAGATTCCAACACTTCATAGAAATTAGAATCAAGGTGGAAAAGGAAGAGGTGGAGAAGACGGTAGTGGCATCAGCGTTGGATGGGCGCAGTTGAGCCGTCTGATAGTGGTGGTGATGGTTTTAAGGTGGGGATGGGTATGTGTGGGGGCGGCTGGAGAAGAAGAATGTGGAAACGAATTTTTAATTTTAGTTATTTTATTATAAAAAAATGCAACGTTATCATTTTAACCTTTTAAAATTAGTCAAAATTATTGTCAAGGCCAATTATCTGGTCAACTAATTATCAAACTAATAGAAATCATTTATTTGGATTCCATGTGCTAATTTTTAAAAGGTTTAGTACCGTGAGTGGCACAAATGAAAGGTTTGGACAAAATTTGCTACTAGATGAAAGGTTTGATATTGGTGCTGCAATTATTCCTAAAACTTATGATGCCACTAATATTGCGGATTTGTTCTTTAAGGAAATAGTGCTCTTCCATGGGCTACCTAGGAGTACTGTATCAGATAGGGATGTTAAGTTCTTTAGTCATTTTTTGAAGGTTTTGTAGGATAAGTTAGGAACTAAACTATTATTCTCTACAACTTGTCACCCACAAATGGATGGGCAAACTGATGTTGTTAATAGGACTATGATACAGCTATTGAGCACTATAGTCAATAAGAACTTGAAGAGTTGGAGGGATTGCTTGCCATTCATAGAATTTCCATATAATAGGGCCACACATTCTACTACTTCTTATACTCATTTGAAATTATTTATGATTTTAATTCATTAACACATTTGGATTTAATTCATTTACCTGTTGATGAGAGAGGTAACTTAGATGGAAAGAATGAGACTGAGTTGGTCAGATCCCTCCATGAAAAGGTATGGTGCTAGATTGAGAAGAAAAATGAGCATTATGCTTCTCAAGCAAATAAGGAACGAAAGTACGTTACATAGAAAGTCGAAGTTGCAGCCACGGGAAGATGTCCATTCCAAATCCTTGAAAAGATCAATGATAATACCTACAAATTAGATCTTCCTAGTGAGTATAATGTTTTAGCTACCTTTAATGTCTCCGATCTTTCTTTCTTTGATACAATTACAGATTTGAGGTCGAATCCTTTCAAAGAGAAAGTGGATGATGTGATCTATGATACGAGGGCAAGTTCAGACAAGGATCCATTGATCGTTGAGGAAGAGCCAAAGATTAGGTTGCTAGCGAAGCAGGTCAATGAAGTTAGACTACTTGCTCAAGTCACTGTAGACGAAACATTCATCTCGACAAGTAAATAGACAAGTTTCATATCGGATATGGAAGATGGAACAAGATGGATCAACTTGGTTAGAGTAGCGGATGAGAGAGTTGAAATGAAGACCTATTCGACCGCATAGGGTAACTAAGAATGCGATCGCATAGCCCCTTACCAAAACTCAATTGAAGGCTGATGACTGATCTATGTGACTACATGCCATATTTTCCAAATTTCGATTAGAATTAGTTTTTAGTTAAAACTCTTGTATTGTATATTTTTTATATCTTTT
The DNA here is from genome assembly GCA_903798345.1 of Fraxinus anomala. NCBI lineage: Eukaryota > Viridiplantae > Streptophyta > Magnoliopsida > Lamiales > Oleaceae > Fraxinus > Fraxinus anomala. The sequence goes on from CAIGRN010045966.1 coordinate 7,994, forward strand.
AAGTCTTAATTCTGTTTTTAAATAAGTTTTATAGGTTCCATATAAATAGGACTCGTTGTTGACCTATGGTTGATTTCATTATTAATATTTTGATTACAACAAATAAGATTAATATTATTTCTAACAATTGATTTTATCAATCAAGTATTGACAAAATCAACAAATTACAAATCAGACTCGAAATGAAGATCAAAGGGAAAGGTAAGCATTTAAGTCAAATCATTCAAGAAGAGAGCTTAAAAGACAAACGTCAAGAAAAAGCAAGATCAAGACGAGCGTCTAAGAGATAAACTTCGAAGCAAGATCAAAAGCTAGATTTCTTAATTCAAATATAAATGTACTAATACTTGATATTTAGTAATGAATGATAAAAGCTCAAAAATCGTTTTATGCACGAAAAATTTATTTCATAAAATACTTGCATAAAAATAATTATTTTTCAAAAGGTAAGAATTTTAATTTGATATTTAAACTTTTTAAAATGTTACTTACCCTTCAAAAGCCCACATTTAAAAAAAAAATTTGAAGGTCAAAGTCAAAGCGAACGTTTGGTTGACTATGCGGACGTCTGGTTCGCCAATGGTTATTTTTTCAATTGTTCAGATTTTTTACGCACAAATGCTAGTTGGGTCGTCCGGTTCATGATCCGGACGTCGAGTTGATCAGAAATTTTGACGTTTTTATTGCTATAAATATAACTTCACTTTACATTCATTAAACAATGAGAATAGAGCTTTCTTGTGAAAACAAATTTTGAGCTTACATTTTGACATTCATTTCCTTTATTTTTTTATAACAAAAACTTTGATCATCGAATCAAATTTCTTAAATTATTTCTCTCATCAAAGTTTATTATTCATTTTTATTCTTAACTTATTTATACTAATCTTAAAAAAGAGATATATATTTTTGAAGAAGATCTTTACATTTGCATTGCATAAACTTTTCTATTTCTTCATATTGAAAACTTTGATTGATCATCAAACTTGTAAAATCATTATATTCATCAAATTTTCTCTTTATACTTAATTTGTTACAATTATTCATTAAAATATAGATATATCTTGAAAAAAAATTTGAACCTATATTACATTTATTTATTTTTCATCTTCTCATTGAAATACTTTGATTGATTGAATCTAATTTTGATTATCATATACATCAAAGTTTTTCATCTAACACTTGAGCTATCATTTATTACTATTCATTGAAGTGTTAGCCTCTATTAGTTTTTAACTTGTTTGTATTATTTATCAAGAGAGGAATTACATTGTAAAATCACTTTGATAAAGTGAGGGTCGTGTTGAAATCCATCAAAGATCAATATTGTATGAGGATTGGTGCTCCTTGTTGTAAGTCATTGTGTAAGTTATATTGAGATCCCGTGAAAGCTCAATAGTAGATCATGTTGAGGTCCCGTAGAGCTCAACATTATATAAGAATCGATGCTCCTTATTTGTAAGTCATGGAAAGCGTTGTAAATGGTTGGATTGCATACATTGCTCTTGTAGGAGAGCTTGGTAATGGGGATGTAGATCATTACTTTGGTTCGAACCTCCACAATTGTATAGTTTGCATCATCTCTCCATTTTATTTATTACTTTTATATTTGTATTTACTATTTGAATTAATCTGTTTAGTCTTTACTTGTCTGAATTTAGATTAATTTTTCGAAAAAGTTTTAAAAATCAATTCACCCCCTCTTGATTAGTTATTCTTGGGCTATCACTCATTCAATTCATTGTAAAAATAAACAATTATTGAGATTAATTGCAATGTATTATTGCTTTCTTCTTGTTCTTCATCTAATTAATTCTGAACTTATCAAGATTATTTCTTATAGTATTCAAACAAATTGAGTCTTATAATCATGGTGTCAACATATTGTCAGTGATTATGTTGATTCTTTGGTTCAATATTTTTGAATCAAGCCTAAATATTGATTCTTTGCTTTCTTGTGATTGAATCAATCTTGTATGGGTTTTATAACTACTATTGCTACATGGATTCGCATCAAACACCTCATGTTGTAATTAGAGCACTAGTTGTACACAACATTTTTGAACCTGCATATCTCCATGAAGATGTAAAGTTATTAAGTAAGATTCAGCTATGAAAGCTAAGTTGACTTCCAATGCCCATCTAGGTAAGAAGAAATGCTTTAGCGTAACCAGTCATAAGTAATAACGCTCATTTGCACGATCTAATCCGCTAACAAAAACTACTCTTTACTAAAACTTACAAACATCAATTCCAAGTAGATCTTGATAGTACACCTTACACTAACTCAGCAGGTTCAAGTTAAACTACTTTGATTCGATAATTCCCTTGATGCAGGTTCAAGTTAACATCACTTGATGCAATTTAGCCCAAATAAAAAATAAATAAATTCAGTAAAAAAGATCAGAATTCACCATATGAAAGAGTCGAGGGAAGAAGACTCGTTGAGTATAGGTGCAGAAGAGTAAATTTGCCCGCTACCGCCATGTACCACGAAAGCATTTCCCTTGCTCAAGAACCTCTTCCCAAAATATTCATGTATTGAAGCTTTATTGCGCACAAAAAGTAGCAACGCAACTACGGATAGAAATGTAACTCGGTAATCAAGCCTCAACATTTAGTCGTATGACTCACTTCAACTCAGTTAGTCTCAATCTGCGCTGCAGTACAACAATGCCGGTAGATGGAGGGAGTGGCAAAAGACTATACTGGTGAGGAGTGGTGCTACATGAATAGGGCCCGACCCTGTTCAAATAGGTGCGACGTGGAGCCCCTACCGTCACCCCTATAGGTTGGGCGCCCTGTTTGAACAGGGTGAACGTGGCCCTATTCAACAAGAATAATCCCTGGTGGAGTACTGCTACATGAACAGGGCCACATTGAAAATGCTACATGTGATGGCACGTAGGTTATGTTACATGTACACCCAATTGAAAAGGGTTTATTTCAACCATGGCCATCAAAGTTTAATATGTTTCACCATGATCATCAAACTTTATATGATAAATAACACTAGCGGTTCCTAACTTTTGAACATTTTGATGATAGAATCTTCAAACCTTTGATTTCTAGTACCCAAAACGAAATCACAAAACTTTCAAACGTCTGCATCGTCCAAGGTTCTTTTTATAACGAAAAATATCAATTTATCCATTTAAAGATCAAATTTTGAGTAAAATGACTATTATATCCTTATTTTGATTTAAAACAAAGATATATAATTAAAATGGAAAAAAAGGAAAAAAACATAAAATAACAAGAAAAAGAAAATTCACAGTTTTTAATGAGACATAAAAGTTTTCTAATGAATCAAATCTGTAATTTAATATTTGAATTTGAACCGATGGTGGTGACAGAGGAAGTGGCAACAACATGTTTGGTGGATGACAATATGCGGATTTGATTTGAAGAATGGGGTAGGGGTGGGGGTGGGGGTGGGGGTGGGGATTGGCATCAATTTTTCTTTCGCTCTCTCTTTTTTATTATTAACTTTTTATTCTTTATTTTTTTTAATTCAAATAATTTTTTCTTTTGTTTTAAATCAAACTAAAGGTGTGTATTCAACTGGGGGTTTTAAGACATCTTAGGATTTAAAAGGGTGTTCAATGT
>CAIGRN010045967.1:0-14484 GCA_903798345.1 Fraxinus anomala
TTCAGATGAACTGGACATATACTAAACCAAATTCCAAATGAATTGGGTCAAATTCCAGATGAATTGGACATATACTAAACCAAATTCCAAATGAGTTGGACCAAATTCCAAATGAACTGGACATATACTAAACCAAATTCCAAATAAATTAGACCAAATTCCAAATTACCAAAGGTTGAAGAAACTCCAAACAAGCTTAAGAGGAGAAAATGCCCAACTCCGAACAAAAAAATCCATATATTCCACAGTAAAATCAAACCAATTAAATAATTGTCCCAATTACTCCAAATGCCCAATAAATTCTCACAGCCTAAATTCATCAAGCACCAACCCATAAGCTGGCCCAATTACTGAAACCCAAAAATTACCCAAATCTGTTTCTCCCAAATTTTAGCGAAGAAATTTCAGCCCACAATAAAATTAATCAACCCAATTATCCACATCCACCCACAACCCACTAAATATATCAACCTACATACCACAACCCATTTCCTTATTAAACTACGGGCCCAATAACCTGATCCTAAACCTAATCAATAACCCAGTTCACCTCCTTCATATTCTCCACAACCATAATCCGAAATTCGTTGCCCCTAGATGGAAACCCACATTCGTCGCAGGCGCCTCTACGGATTCGGCCAAGGAGCTGCAGCCAGTGGGGCGTCTGGGTTACTGTTGGCGGCAGGGCTTAGTTTGGGGGTGTGATTTAGGTTAAATTGCTTTCAAAAGAAGGAGAAGCACCCTCATAGCCCAATTGCATGAGAGATACACCTCGTGAGGGATTGAAGACGGCTGGAAATCCGGTCTCGCAGCTAACTGTAGATGGGTTGGACTGTTGGTGATTGATGGCGACGAGCGAGGGAACCAATGACTTCGTCTGCTCGGTGGTGCCTTTTTTTTTTTTCTTTTATTGACTGCGCTACTGCTATTTGGTGATGTACGGTTCTAGGAAGTTGCAGGCGGGGTTGCGTCTGTAATTTTGGATGATGGGTTGGAGGAAATTTCAGGCGAGCGTGATTTTTTTTAAAAAAAAAAAAACTTGAAAGATGTTATGAATCAGAACTTGAAAAGCGATAACATATTAACAGGATAGCTAAAACAAATTGGTCGGGCGAGCAGTGCAAAAGCGTCACTCGCCGGAAATGAAATTTAAAGGTTAATTTATTTAGGATCGGAACAGCTTTGATACAGTGTGAAAAATACTATAAATTGTATATAATAAACTTGTTTTTATTATAAAGTAAAAAATCCTAATTATAGGGCTATAAATAACTCTAAAATGAAATATTGCATAATAATTATACAATCGACTATTACGTGGGTGTTTTTCACCCATTTTTTTGAAATTTTAATTTTTTGAATAGTGATTAATGGGAGAATGTGTGGTGGAAAAGTTATGAAAATCTTTAAATTTGTGTGTAATATTATTTTATTAGGAGAATGTATGGTTGAAATGAAAAAAGAGAAAACGAATCAGAATGGGAATGTGTGTCAAAAAGGGGCTAATGAAAATAATCCTACACTATTGAAAAAATATCATAAAGATTATCTTTCCATATCTTCAACAGTACTAAGGATAAACTTGTGCACTTGGAAATTGATCAAGATTGTTGTTTTTGTGGTGCAATGACTGAAATGGTGCAATATTTTTTCTTCACATGTCCATTTGTGCGTTAGTCACATCTAGATGAGTACTGGATATGCAAAGATTAATGAATAATGTTATTCATAGTCAGTAACTGCAGTAATCATCATATATAACATAATTTTAGTAATTACAAAATATGAATATTTTTTAATAATAATAAAAAAGAAAATGAAATGGAATTCAATTTATCAATCCAGAGAACTGTATAACGTGTCATATATGATGACTATTGCAATCGCTTACTATAAATAGCATTATTCCTTCGGAATAGCATCTGCTAATAATTGATGTGTTTGCTATTCGTAGTGTAGACTCTTAACTATGAGATTTATATGTTTAGCTATTTCTTTATCTAACAAGAAAAAATTCATGAGCTGATAAGCAGTTGCACATGCATTGCGTGATAGGAATTCTCCTAGGATCAGTCTTACCACCTTCGATACGTAGAACCTTGCTTATGAACTCATAAGGGTCACTTGTAGCAACAACTAACTAGATGAGACTTTCATTCGATGAATTACACTTTTCTAATCGAGATACCATTGATGAGCATCATCATAAGAAATGAACTTCTTATAATGAAAAGCGGCTGCTGAGCTTAATACCATATTAAACATTATCCTTCTTTTCATCACTATCCAATTGAAAATTGTCATAAGGTGTATAAGAAAAAATTATTAGATTTCTAGCCAAATCAAGTTCATGGAAATGTAATACTCCATAGCGGTAGATTCTACCACGGAAGGCCGACAGATAAAATCGGTGACCTTCGTAGAATGATGCTAGATTTATTATGAAGGTTTCATAACGAGGACATTGGATTCGCTTCATGAACTCCTTGACCAAATATCGATAATTACAAATTTTCATCAAAGACAGATCCTCTAAGTTAGACATTCTCAATAGAATTTTAAAATAAATTTTATTGAATTTCGTAATTTTGAATAGATTTCAATTGAGTCCTAGAAGAATTCAATTGAAATTTATTAAAATCTCAACAGTTTCGATTGAGGAAACTTAAATTTGCAAGAATTTTTGAAATTCATTATAATCCAAGTTCAGGATACTAAAGTTAAAATAAGAGTTACTTTCAACTAATAGCTTAAAAAGATTTACTTATCTTCTTTAAAATATAAACAAAATTTTTAAGTGTACACATGACTTAAAAAATTATAAATTTTGAAAACGGTCAATAAATAAGTATGTTTGTATATTCTTTGACCAACTCAAACGATAAATGTAAAGGTGGGAATTGGGATGAATTGAGCAATAAATTGTGCGAACCGTTTGTCGCCTCGCGTGCTAGCTTGCTAGCCGAGCACATTCACAGCTCGCGTGGTATAAAGGTAGCATGCATGGGGCCTTGCATGGTATCATTGATTTATCAATGACGGTCCTGTCATTGATTTAAATTGATGAGTGGAACGAACATATGCACTTTGTTTTATAACTTATTACATACTTTCGACTTCAATCCAGTTTCCAGAATTTAAATCATGTTATATCATATTTGTTAAATATTTCTTTTGCATTTTTACGGCATGGGTGAGAATTGTTCGCTATCTCAAGTATGTATCGTGATGAAAAATGCATTCAAAATTGTTTTTCATAGCGTAACAATTATCTTTTTACGAGATGTAGTTTTTGATTCCCATAATAAATTACGTGGGGCTAAATATTGTTTCTAGTTACTCTACATTCGACACAAATATATTCTCAAAGAAGAATTATAGAATTGTATAATTTATACTTTGGTTTGAACTACATAACCTTTCCCTAAGCTCGAAATATATGAAATTCAGAGTTCTAAAAGCGGTCAATGGCAACCGTTGACCGCTAATGTGCGCTTATTATCTTTCTTTCTTTTTTTTTTCAACTCTTTTAAGTTAAAAACTTAAATGTTGATTTACATTGGAAACTTATTTTTTTTGCTAGAAATTTTTGAAAAAATGTATAAAATTCTTATAAATATGTTTTAGATGATTGATATGTATTATTTTTAATTATTAAATAATTTTTTGATTGATTAAAAATTTAAATAATATCAAAATAAGAAAATGTTTTTTTATGCCTATGTCTCGTCTAAGCTAGCATCCTAACTTAGCATATAGTTTGACTTTCACACATCGTCATGCATTACACGTTTTAGAATACTGATGATATTAATATGCTTTGATCACAACCATGGAATGAAACATTAGTAGTGGTTGACTTCTTCAACAACTTCAATGATGGAATGCATAGTGGTATCAATATGTGCTATTTTTCAATATATTTCGAGACTTGTTAATAGCATATGCGACTTTATCAATGGTTACAAACATGAAGTTTATCTCAGGAACCATATGTTATATCGAGATGTATCACACGACATAAAAAAAATTACAACCTGCATAGAAGCACATGTTTGTATTCGTTAACGTCTTGATGTTCTTTCGACATCTTTTTCAGATATGCAATTGCAAACAATGAAGATAGAACTGTAATTATGTTTCAATTTTCAGTCGTCATCATATTATATTTATATTTAAAAAATTATAGACAAACTATTCATTCATGTACGTATTTAACTCCGTCTACCTATTGTAGCTAGATAGAGGAATATTTGTGTAAATTTATAATTTATTCCGCGTACACTCTTACAAATTTTCGTTTTAGGAATGAAAGCATAAAAATAAACTGACAAACAGCGAGTAGCTCGCTAGTTCAGTTCGAACCTGATGGTAGATGAGAGGCTAAATAAATGATAAAGCCTATGTTTGGTACCTATTTTTTTTTAAACGCTCATTTTTTCAAAACTTATTTTTAGTTACATATTCTTTTATAAAATAATTTTATACGTAAATAAAAAAAAATTATTTTTTAACTATACATTTTCTAAAAAATCACAATTTAAAAATACATTATCTTACAAAAATGGGTTCAATCAAGGGCATAGTAAAATTCGATAAATGAAAATGAACGAGAAGAGTAGGTTCATCGGGTGATTGCAACAGGTTTGGAATGTTGCAAGGCACGTCACATGGGACAGTCGCCTTCCTGGCTCCTATTCAGCATGAAGCTGTAGCCACGCGTTAATCAAATTCTAATTCTCAATTAAACAAAGAACAGAGGTAATACAGCTATATAATATATGATTTTATTACACGTTTTAATAACTTGTATTGGATACAAAGAATTAATTTTTTTTCTTTTTTGCTTTTTCAAATCTATTTAACATAATTTAAGTCCATATTTTGTACAATTTTTTTACAGCTTATTTTCAATTACATTTTTTTTCAACGAAATAATTTTACACGTGAGTCTATTATTTTCCCCTTTTTTTAATCAACATTCTTTAAAAATTATCTTTTCACAAAATTTATTCTAAAAAAATTGATATCTAACATGTCTTAAGTTTTATTTATCATATTACATGAGCACTGTTGTACTATATGTACATAATAATTTACATAATATGTTTATATGTTGTGAAAATGTATGGTTAAAAATGAGTTTGATAAAAAATAAAAGTTTTATAGAAGAATATACAGTTGTCAAATAATGGCTAAATAAACGTTAATAATTAATTTTAATTACATATTTTATTAGATCAACGACTCTTCAACTACACATATCATCAACTTTTATTGAAATATAATAAAAATCTGATTTTAATTCCCACTAAATCGGACTTGATAAAAAGATTACTAAACTACGATGAGATAGATTTTAACAAAGAACTAGAACTTGATAGAAATACTATAGGCATATATGAATATGAAAGGATTGCACTAGAAGTAATGTTTGAATAAATAAATATACTATTCTTAGTCCTCGAAATTAAAATCAAATTTTTAATAAATTTTGATAAAAATTAATGAAATTTATGATTGAAAATTCGTGAATTTCATGAAATGTGTTTTTAAAATTAATTGTTGACTTTAATTTAAATTAAAATATTACTAAATATGGGCCTAATATTTTTTGCACTCTTAAATGTATAAAATTTGTTCTACGATTCAGTACTATGTAGTCATTTTGTCTAGTAAAGTAACAAAAGCAACTAATTCTCTGTCCCCATCGCATCGCATCGCATGTTCAAAGGCAAATGTGTCTGTCTGTCTCTATCTCTATAGTATAAATCTTGACATTTCTTAATCGACAAGTCTTACTTAAAGTTAAATGCTCTCACTCTCTCTCTCTCTCTTCTTTTATTTAAAAGTGAAGTGATGAATCAAATTTTTAATTAATCGCCGAATTAATTAATTTAATTATAATTCTAAACCAGAAACCCCCAAAGCCGCGCCACTAGTGAGTCTAATGACCGACCGTTGTAAAGGGAAAAACCACGTCATACTCATGTACCTATCCACGTTCCGTTATTCTCTGCATCGCTATAACGTTCCATTTTTCGTTTTTAAAAACAAAAAATTAATTTAACTGTTAATTTTAATTTAGACTATTAAAAAATTATATCAAGAATATCTTGGATATAATTATAAATAAGGGGAAAAAAAAACTTAATTTAAATGGCTTCTTGAATTTGGAAAAAAGGAAAGTTATTTAAGTGCATTCCAGTAAGGAAGTTGGACTGTTCAATTTCGTTTACATTTGCTCTCGCACTGTAAGTCAAGTGCATTTGTTTCTTGTTCTTTTTTGTTTTTGGGTTATTTATTTTGTGGATATTAATGGTAAATTTTTGGGTAAATTGTATCAAGATTCGTTACCTTTTTGGAGCATTTAATTTGTTATGATATGGTGGAAATTGGGGTTTCTTCTACATTGGTTGCAGTGCAATCAAATTGGTTCTGCGCAGAGCGTTAAAAATCTCTTTGGCGGCTGAGAAAGACGGGGGCTGAAGGGGAAGAGAAAAAAGGAACTGTGTTTCATCAATCTTACTGGAAAATCGTATACTTTTACTTCAATTTTGGGTGTGTTTTCTCGTTCATCAAAAAGTTATGATTTTTAACATTGGTTCTCTGTGATTGTGTGTGTCTCTTTGCTTTACGTATTAGTCGTGCTCTTACAAATGGAGTTCTGATCTGTTTCTTTGTTAGTCCCACACTACTCAATGTCTATGTATGCTTGTGGATCCAAATAATTTTAATAGATATTCTCAAATTAACGACTTTTTTATAATAAAAAAATTATTAATTTTGGATTAATATATACTTCACAGGGGAGAGAGAGTTGATTCACAATGTCGAAACAGAGATATGGTGCCCGGAATTCTGGATTGCCTTCAGTATCTCGATTTCAGAGTGGGCATATGCCATCAGGGGTGGTGCCAGTTTCAAGAGCTGTAAATGTAGGAAAAGTCCTAGACAGCCCATCAGGATCTGACATGGATATGGGGTCTGATTCTGATGACGAGTTCAGTGGTGCGCGATATTCGCCTGAAACATCACCGCAAGACAATAAAATTCCCAATTGTGGCCCTAAATACAAAAATTCATTGCATGGGCGTATTGATGACGCTGGCAGTCACTGGAATCACTTGGAGAGTCTGGGAGGGAGAGGTGGTAGATTTCCAGCAGCACGCCCGGGTTTTGTCTTTGATGAACCATCAGACTCTGTCACGAGCTCAGAAGTGAATTCTACGCCACCCAGGAAAACATATGTGCCAGATGCTTACAACTCTCGTGTCCATTTGCAGCCAAATGAAGAGACTGCGAATCAGGTAAGAGCTTCCCGTGCTCTATGAATAGCCTGTAAGTAAGATATACTTGGAAGAATCAGTATTTCTTAACACGTTTTGGGAATCGGAGCTGATGCTGGGTTTTGCACTAGTGTTTAACTATGCATGGCCTTCCAACTTGTTCACATCATTGCTTATATAAATGCAGGAAATGCTGAATCTGTTTCACCTCTTTGTATTTTAATGTGGAATAATGAGGTGTGCTTGGAGTACGCTCTGTCATTCATTTCCAAATCCAGCTGGAATGTTTTGAAATTGATGTTTGATTGCTTTGTATTACGCTCAACTGTTTTATGAACCTTCAGAGTTGTATTAATCTGAAATTTTATGGCTAGGCTCTAAGATGTTTCATGTCATAACCTCCTTCCTCAAGCACCAAAAATTGTTCACTCTTCTTTGGTGCTTCCTTGATGAGGAGGTTCAGGATATTAACTCTTTTTTGGCAATAAGTTGGTGCAATTTTAGGTTGTACTTTTGCTCAGACACTTGCCATTTAATCTCTTGAAAGAACCCTTTGTAAGATGTTTAGGCCTTTTCCCTTGGATTTTTGGTGAGATCAGCGAATTTTGTTGTCAAATAGAGAGGTAGTAATAGTAGATTAACATGGTAAAGCTAATTTGCATCATCATTTGTTATTTATTGTCATTATCTATTAGTATTTCTATTGTCACAATTGTAGCCAGCTCCAACTACCCCACTTCAAGTACATCCTAATACTGCTTATTCCTGTTATTATTATCAACATGGGTGACTTAATGGTGATACACTGTTCAGATTTCCTTACGTACACTGTGGTTGCAGGATTTCTGCAGTGTGCCAATGCAGAGTAAGAAGTTATATGATGATGATGATATTGCCAGCGCTCCCCCACTGACTGCTGCTTTTCGGCATATTAATCAAGTCGCTGAAAAACCTGTGACGTCAAGAGATAATTTTACTGCTCATCCAACATCACGTGGTTCTGCAATTGGGGTTGAACCAAATGTATACAAGAGTACGCCTTCGGGTGCTACAGAAGTCCGTACTCCTGAACCTTCAATAAGGTATATGAATGTCAATGTTCTTAAATGTTCCTAACAGCCCCCACCCTTGAGTGGGATAATAGCTTGTGGGCTAATTTTGAAGAAATAAATTTAATGCTCCATATTGCACAGGGCTGCTGCTGTATCTTCTCATTCTTTGCCTTCACGATATCCTACTTTTCATGCGAGGTATGTTGAAACTGTAGTGTTTGTGCATTAGGTTGGATTAGTCTGTCATATTTCCCTTGGTTTTTGCACTTGTCCTAGAAAATCTTTACTTATCAGTTCTCGTTTTAGTCAGTTTGAAGCAAAATATCTACTAATTCTATGTAGTGTTGTTGTTCATCATCCAAACTGGATTCAGTGGGCTAGGTTATTGGTACGGTGTTATATCCTATGATGCGTGTGTTCGGTTGTGTCTTCACTCATGGGCCAAAGGCTGCCTGGAAGCTCCCGTGTTTTTGGAAAATGAATGTGCGCTGCTGAGGGATGCTTTTGGGTGAGATTATTACGGATATTTCCATCTCTCCATGGTTATTTTTCTGCCATTACGGTGCATTTGTTGTATATAATTAGTTTTTGTTATCAACTTCCTGCTTCATAGTTCTTCCTTATGATTTATAAAAATTCATGCATTTGCTGCAATACACGCCCACTTGCCAGGAGTGTATGTTGCCGTTTTAGAGTCTTGAAGTTCGTGGTTTTAACTATAAAATCTGATGACTTTCATCTAGTTTATAAGAGTTGAAAAGAAGCATAGTTCTCAGCATCTTATTCACAAAAAGAACAATTTTCTTGATTATTCTGATTTGCATACTTCTTTTGCCAGTGATTTTAAACAATTTCCTATTGCATTTGTAGGTTGAAACACGTATTGTTACAATCGGAGGAAGAACTCTTGAGAAAAGAGTCTTCAGAACTTGTCAGCGAAGGAGCTTCTGTAAAGACGAAGAAAACCATTGGCAAGATTAAAGTTCAAGGTTATTATAGGTCTTTCATAAAAGAAAATTATTTCATGACTAAATTTGCATGTGGTGTATTTAAGATCTCTATAATACTGGTTATTTTGCAGTGCGGAGAGTGAAAATGGGGCTGGACCCACCTACAGGCTGTACCTTTTCATCTTTAAAGTCAACATCTGTTGTAAAGCTGGAATCATTTCAGTTTCGGTTATCCAATGTAAAATCAATCCTCTCTTCTGAGAGGAAAGCATTACGGAAAGCTCATGTAACCCCAAGAGTTCCTATAGATGGATCTTTTTTACAGCAGAGCATGACATATATAATTGTTGGGACTCGCCGGTATATGAAAGAAGTTCCCGAGATTATTAAAATTGGTGTGAATGCTTGGCGCAACAGTTCGTCATCTTATGAAGTAGTGCAAGGTATGTAGGTAATTTGTGTCGAAGAATTCTTCAACTGATGGGTTATAACTTTGTTTCTGATTTTCTTTATTTTTATCTTTCCTCGTGGTCATACCCCTTTTATTTATAGTAGTCACGGGACAGCTTATTGGTTATTTATCTGCTTCATCAGTTCTCTTTGTTATAAAAGTTTAATATCACAGATATTTCTGATGTTGCTCTATTTTGTACTTTATTTTCTTATAATTTTTAATATACGCTGTAATCGGAATTAAGTTTTTATTTTTCTTCTTAAACCATCTGAATTCTAAAAACTTCATGAATTTACTGGGGAATAAAAATGTTTATGCAACTTTGACTTCTTTATTTAGCGACATTTGACGATAAAGACAGAGCTCAAGTGGTTTAGTGTTTACGCAAGGAAGTTTAACTTGGTCACTCCATTTTTCTTGGTTAGCTGGAGTGGTGAAATGTAGCTCCTATTTGGCCCCCATTTCTTAAATCTTATTTTTCTTTAAACTCATTTTAACCATACATTTCATGGGATTCACAATTTTTATCAATTTTTTAACCACTCAATTCACCAACTTTTATCAAAATCTGCTAAAAATCTATGTTTTATCCAAACCAAACAATGGCATAATTTTAGGATATTTGAAATGTATATTACATTGGGATGGCGCCAAATTATCTGGAAGTGACAGAACTGCTGGTGTGGGTCTCACAGAGAACCTGATGGATTTTTCTCTTCTTGTGTTTACTTATTAAATAAATAACATATATAATGGTAGATAATCTAATTATGCACCCCTACTCTTGTATCTAACAGCCCATTTTTAATCCTCTATTCACGAAAAGAACTGTACCAAACTGGGCCTGTTTCGTTTTGCTCTTTCATAGGGAACCTACATGTCCTATACCAAAGAATCCAAATTATGAACAGTTCGATCCATTTCTTACAAGAATTATGCAGAACCGAACCCCACACCCACCCCTAATATTTCAACTTATTTTTTGAGAAAAAACAAATAGGTTGGGAATTTTTAGTTATTGATAGATTCATATTGATTTGTTATATTAACACGAGATGAATTTGTGTTTTACCTCTACAAGAACATGTATCTAGAATTAGAAAATTCCTGCATTTCATTTTGATATTGATTATCTTGTTAAAGGGAATTTGAATTCATGTTGACAGAATCATATTCCTGTTTATTGAGATTGAAAAGTTCACCTGAAGAGGATGCAGTGAGAATGCAGCCAGGATCTGGTGAAACTCATGTTTTGTATGCAATCTTTTTCTCTGTAATCTTGTTACATATTCAATCTCATAGAGATGGATGGTTAAATTTCCTTCCCACTTGAATACAGCTTGCCAGAAGGGCTTGGAGATGATTTGACAATCGAAGTCCACGATTCAAAAGGAAAGTATTTTGGCCACGTAGTAGTTCAGGTGGCTGATATTGCTGAAGAATTGGTATGTTATCTAAATCTCATTTTGACCACCTTTGATTGCAAAAACTGTTGCATGGTCAGAGTGAAAATATCTCTGGGTTTGATGCAGGGGGAGAGGCTTCGTTCATGGCCTATATATCATGAGCCAGAGCATGAACTAGTTGGGAAAATGCAGCTGAATCTAAACTATTCAACAACTCCCATTGAAAACAGTAACAAGGTAATGTCACTCTTTATGACAGGATTTATCTCTCACTTTGTGTTTGGGTCGGACTTAATTTGCTTATTCTACATCTGGTTGTCTCAAAATTATTGACCAATGTCCCAGCTGTCCTGGCTCAACCCTTTTTTATCTTCCATTTCTTCAGGCACAATCAAGCTTCTGATTGTGAAACCGGATTTTCAGTACATGATTTCGTCATTCAATGCTTTCCAAAATAACGTAATGATTTTTTTATTCACCCATTTCAGTTTACCAAGTCGGGTATTAGCCTCTGTTCAGTCAACTTAAGTGCATGTTTGGCATAGCTTAAATAATAATTTAAATTGGTCAAACATACTATTTAATCGCACATTTCCTAGAACTTACAAATACTATCAACTTATTTTTAACACATTCTGAAGGATCCATAGCTTATAAGCACTCCCAAGCATGCTGTAAATGGTTCCCATTTCAATTAATCTGTTTTATAAATATATAACTAAAGAAAGAAGCCTCCAGTTAAATTAATGTGTAACTACTTCATTAAATTTCTTTTCAAAAGTTTTGAGAAAGTGATACTGAATGAATGAGATGGTATTCTGCTTCTCTGATGCTTATCTTACCAAACGAGGAAGATTTCTTTTCGGGGAAACAGGACCACAGTTCTTGTTAATGCTGTTATATCTACAAATTTTTTGATACTTGTGTAATGCTAAATATGGGGAGGATTGTTCAGATACTGAGTTTAGCATAACCTTTGGCAATTCTAGAGAAAATCATAATTGCAGGACGGTAAGTAGTTTATATAAGATTGGAGGAGGTAAATCTAAAACTTAATATCATTGCATTCATTTACTCAATTTAAAAATATGTCAATTTAAAAGTATGTCAATCAGCAATTACAGATTTTTATTTTTTTTTATTTTTTTTGTGGAAATGATCAACAGTTCTTGAGAAATGACTTTGTAATATGATTTTATGCAGTAGAATCACGTTAAGCTGGCAGATTATTAAGAGTTAGTGAACTTTTTGTCAATGGAATTCATTTGTTTATATTAAAACTTCCTTCGCATTATGGCATGACATGAAAGAGCATATCCCATGTGTTTTAGTTCTGACATTTCCTGATATTTAATTATCAGAATAATCAGTAGATATCTTTTGGTTTTTTTCACTAGTCTTTATTATCTTGGTGTTATTATTAACACTCATAGAGTGTGTTCAATATTTAATGGAACATGGAATATATGTATGATATTTTATTTTATCTTATACACCTTCACAGCTAAGTTGTATGAAGGAAATTTTCTACTTAATTTTTGTGCTAATATTTTCTATATTTTCATTTATATATATATATGCCACAGTGTGCATCTGTCGCGGAGACAATTGCGTACGATTGTGTTCTGGAGGCAGCAATGAAATTACAACAATTTCAGCAGAGAAAGTTGTTGCTACATGGTTCTTGGAGGTGGTTGGTAACTGAATTTGCATCTTACTATGGAGTTTCAGATGCATACACGAAATTGAGGTACTGCAAAAATGTGATCAACTGGTTTACTTGAAGAATTATTTGTCCCAGATTATCGTTGTTGTTATACATAATCTATTTTATTGAAATCTCATGGCTTTGCAGATATCTTTCATATGTTATGGATGTTGCCACACCCACTGCAGACTGTCTGGAGTTGGTTCATGATTTGCTTCTACCTGTTGTTATGAAAGGCAAAACTAAACACACATTGAGTCACCAAGAGGTAGGTGGAATCCAATGTATTTTCATTTTTGAACTTAGATATTATGTCGTGGTTTTGGAGCATGCTGGTTTTGATAAATTTAAGGAAATGGCTCATTTCCCAATCTTGAATGTAGGCTTTTTTTTTCCCCCCGTGAAAAAATGGATTATAATTTTAATGGGGGACAAACGGGGTCTTTCAGGCTTTGTTATTATATTTACAACTTTGACAATTTTATTCACTGACCAGGGTCGTATTCTTGGGGAAGTTTCTGATCAAATTGAGCAGATATTTAGTTTGGTTTTTGAGAATTACAAGTCACTGGATGAGTCGTCATCATCTGGTATTGTCGATGTGTTCATACCTGCTATAGGACTGCCAGCTCCTGCTCTTACTCCTGCTTTGAAACTTTACAAGCTTCTGCATGACATACTTTCTTCTGAGGCACAATTAAAATTATGCAGATATTTTCAGGTGAGCAAGCTTCTTTAGCTCAAATCAAGTCCCTTTTAGACTTCTTTCAACTGTTTGATGGGCTAACTTTTATACAGAATGCTGCAAAGAAGAGGTCCAGGATGCACTTGGCAGAAACAGATGACTTGGTCTCCAGCAATAACGAAAACATATTGTTGGATCCGGTGGCTCTTTCTACTGCTTACAAGAAAATGAAATCACTTTGTTTAAACATTCAAAATGAGATCTTGACTGACATTGAAATCCATAAACAACATATTCTCCCCAGGTATTTGTTTCCTTTGGTAATAGTTTTTGTGATTGTGTGCTATTAATGGACTATCAGAAATAGTGACCAAAAGTTATTGACAATGGGTCTTTGCAACACTTAAAATTCACTTTTTCCTTTCCCCTTGCAGTTTCACTCTCTTCATATATGTATTACTCTTGAATTAGAGGGTTTGGATTTAACCTATAAACATTTCCGCATTGCTTATGTTTGGTAAGGATTGTTTCCCTAGTAATTAGGTTTGCTGGCAGCTGCGGGAAAACACACTGTAATTTTATTTCAGTCTTAACTAACATCCAGTTTTGTTACACCAAATGCTGAGTCTGTGGATTGGATACAAATATATGCTTTGGCATTTCTTTGTAGATTAGCTGATACATTGTTTAATGAAAGAAGAAAGGCAAATCTTAGATATATCAGTAGACTGGTAATTTTTAAAAACAGTATTAGTCATAAATTAACATTTGTGTTCGGCAATTCTTATTCAGTATTCATTATGCAGCAATGCTCCAAATCCTGTCTTCTCTAAATCATATAATTGATCATTAACTATCAGTTCTTAATAGTGATTAGTGTTCTGTGGCTTTTGTGTAGTTTCGTAGACCTCCCCAACCTATCTTCATCCATATATAGTAC
>CAIGRN010045981.1:0-42119 GCA_903798345.1 Fraxinus anomala
AACTGAAACACGAAGAGAACAGCCCCTAGATTTTTCCATTTTCACTCTTTCTAGATGGATTATATCGTAAGAAACCTCCTACATTGGAGACTATAATGCAAGGTTTACGCTAACTTTTCATTGATGAGGTAATTCTTCACCGAACAACGTTGTTTTAACAGGCTCAATGATCGGTCATTTTTTGATAGACTGATTAGACAGTTTTAGATTGACAGCTTTTTGTTTAACTGCAAATAAAAATTTACCAAGTGTGTGCTTGTCACAAAACCTATTATTGAACCTGTTTTTCTAGTAGAATTGTTCTTCACCCAATAATGAGTTGATTTTGTATTGCGAATTGGTCTTCGAAGGACGGTAGCACATAGGCTAATTGACAGAAATGGTCCTTATCCTAAGGTGGTACTTCAAAATCAGGAATGAACGTTTAATTATTGACATTAACGTCCCCATTTGGACATTTTTCTTGCAAAAGTGGCCCCTACTGTGGCAGCCGTCCATTTCCTTCCTACATCTATTGTTTGCGTTCTTCTCCCGTTTCTAATTCCATAAGGACATTTCCTGTGAAAAATCAGTAATTTTTTTTTTTTCAAGAAATCGAGAGTTGAACTAATCTTATTTTCTTGTGAAAATCACTCACAAAATTCCAAGTTAATGGAAGGAACATAGCAGTTGGCGACCTGCCAATGCCTCGAAAGTCAACAATCAAACAACAATGTCTATGAAAATATTGTCTTTGACTCAACTCACACAGTGGAAAATGACATTTTAACTGCTCAAAATTTAACATTGGAATCTTCTTATATTAACAAACAAAAAAAAAAAAAAGTTAAAAGGGGGGCCCGGGTACCCAAAAGTCTTTTGTTAATTATTTGGTGCACTTTTATTAATATTTTTTTTTTTTTGTTAAGATATTGTCACTGGATAAACTCTACTAAGTCAAAATAAGGAAGCTTCAACAGAACCATTAATCTGACTTTGTGTGCACATAGAAGGATTCATTTCTGTCTTTATAAAAACCAAAAGTTTGGTCCAGTCCTGTTATAGAAGGAAAAAAATAAACAAAACAAGAGGGATTCATTTCTGTCTAGTGTCTCTCTTCTTGGTAATGCCCTCTAGTGAACTCTCTCTCAATGGCAGATCATCAAAGAATTCATCCGGTTCAGGACCCTGAGGCTGCATCACCACAGACCACCACTGCTCCGTTGGTTCCCCGAGGCTCTTTCCGGTCAGATAAAGGCGATCCGGCAGAACAATATCCACCATTCCGCCGGACTATCCCGTATGCACCTTCAAAACCACCACCAAGGAAAAGCTGCTGTAGAAAGTGCTTGTGTTGGACCATATCCCTTCTCCTACTGCAAATACTAATAATTGGCATTTTGGCTGCAATCATATACTTTGTATTCCAACCAAAAATACCAAAATACTCGGTTGATGCCATGAGAATAACTCAATTCGATCTCGGCAATGATAACACTCTCTCTGCGACGTTCAACGTCAATATCACTGCAAGAAATCCTAACAAAAAGATAGGTATATACTATGAAGGTGGAAGCCATCTTAGTGTATGGTACACTGGAACAGAACTTTGTGAAGGTTCCTTGCCAAAATTTTACCAGGGCCACCGCAATACCACCTTGTTGAACCTTACCTTGATGGGGCAGACACAGGATGCGAACGGATTACTTCAGTCATTGCAGGCGCAACAGCAGACGGGAAATATTCCTTTGAGGCTTCGAGCCAAGGTTCCGGTGAGGCTGAAGCTTGGAAAACTGAAACTGATGAAATGGAAGTTGTTGGTGAGATGCAGGCTGGTGGTAGACACTTTATCTGCAGATAATGTAATTAGAATTAGAGAGAGTAACTGCAAATTTAGATTTAGGCTTTAAATTTGATTTATTCTTCATATTAATTATGCCCCATCCAGCTTGGAGGATGTTATATTTTTCTTTTTATTTCTATTATGTATCATGATCATAATTATTCTCCATTCTATTACTGGTTATTGGTTATGATATCTGCTAGATGATTGATTACTTTATCGAGTCTCAGAACCAATTCTTTCTACATATTCTTTTGTTTAATCTAATCACTGAAGTACATGGGGGAAGGCGCATGTTCGATCCGATTCTTGTACGAACCGGACCAAACTGACATCATTTTGGGGTTTCTAAAACAGAACTATTGTTTGAAGGACGGGTTTGGTGCAGCTCAATCTGTTTGAAGAATATATTGTCAATTTCACCACAGATTAGGAGGGTAAGAAAAATTTCAGACAATAAACTCAAAAAATATGATCCAAATAGTTTGAGAAGAGGCATAGATCTAACATAAGAGAATTTGTAAATTTGCAAATATATCTAACACCTATTAAGGATGAGTGGGAGGAGAAAAGAGATCTGGTAAGTGTAAATCTTGACCATCAATGATCAAACTATGACATTTGGGAGTAATTTTATGAACGAGATATTTAACTGTGCGTAGGAGAAAGTTCGATATTGAGAGAATAGATAAAAATGAATGGTAACCAATTAATAAATCTGCCCGATTTATATAGTTATGTAGACAAGAATTGTGATTATAATGGCAACGACAATAATTCTGCATGATTTATAAAGCTCAAAGTATATAAATAATTTCAAAAATATTGTAATTATCTATAGCAAATCTGCTTGGTATAATGACATGAATAATGCTATTTGTATATGATCGAGTTACATAATAGTTTACGTATAGGGTGTCAAAAAGAGAGTGTGAAAGTTTCTTTTTCTAGAAATTCTAACACAATCATATTTTACTACATCATGTATATGTAAATCATTATATATATGTAATACATTCGTAATGACATAGTACTATTAGGCAGTTGGCTTCAGGAGAAGAAATAACTTTTTTTTTTTTTTTTCATTTCTTAATCCCCTGTTTGGTTCAACTAAAAAAACTGATTAAAATTTAAGTTAAAGTCCAAAATTAAATTTTCCTACCATCGACCCTACAAATACTTCCAAACATTGTGTAAAAGGTATATTAATGGAATAATAGTTGTGAATGTGTGATTAAAACAAAAGCTTGACTTTTGATTTAATTATAAGTAACTTATAATATTTCCAAACATTGTGTAAAAGGTATATTAATGGAATTTTTTTTGCATCTTTCTTTCATTATTTGTATCCTTTTTTCTTTGTAGCATTCCACGTAAAATATGTCTAGTCCAACGTGCCAATCATATTCTAAATGTGCAATTTATATAGGCTCATTTAGGTTTTGGCGTATCCTGTATTCATAGACAAGGTTGGGTAAAAGATGAAAAGAGAACTATTACTACATAACTGTTCCTTAGGGACTGTAATAAGATTATTACAAACCCAAGTAGTTTTCTCAACAAACATAAGGAGGGTGGCAAAGTTCGAGATGTAAAATAAAATTCCACAAACAGCAAAATCTCAAGAAAACAACACCCTTCCGTGCATATACAGGCTCGTCCTTGTTTATGCAGTTAGCATATTGACTCCAAACGAAATTGTGCAAATCATAAGCCCCAAAAATGCTACGAAACCGTACCTCCTGCATCCACCAAAATTCAAAACAACTTCAATATTATGGGGTCTTTGCTATACATTATTTATATACCAGTTCGATGTCCATGTATTGAGTGATGACTGATGATGCTTTAAGAGTTCCAGTATGGAAGACTAGGAAATCCAACACCCCATTAAACATATGTGGATGTGGCTGTCTTTTGAGCATCTCTCTTAGTACTGTAAACAACATAATATATATATGTTTTTCAATATGTGCTTGCCAGCTAATAAATTATTCTTGTCAACCTTACCAACACTCAAAAGATGACAAACTACTTTATTAAAGTTACTTTAATAAATGAACATCAAATTTCAAAAGCCGGGAAAAAAGGATGATAATTTAAACAAGTGGCAGACAAAAACAAAAGCTCTTCAAATCAAGCAACTTTTCACGATTTTTCAATAATTCAGGACTGTTTCTTCAGCTATAAATAAATGAGGACTTCATCGATTTTCATCAAGTGTAAGATAGCAGGAGAACACTTCAAAAAAGTTTTAGATTATCCTTGTAATTCTTAAGCTTTATTTAAGAATGTTTTCAATTGTAATATATGTGTGTGTGTGTGTTGTGTGCGTGCGTGCATGCGCGGGGGAGGGGGGGACAGTGGTTGTTAGGTTTTTGAATTATACTATTATAAAAGAGATATTAGAAAAGATAGAACATGCGATTTTCTTTTGTAAACTTCTTTTCATCACAATGAATTATTGTACTGAAGAGGACTTAGTCTCCGTCAAGGCGAATCTTCTTGAGTGTTAATTTTTCTTTCTGTGGTCTAATTCTCAAAAATACAATCATACGTTATCTCACACTTTTGACGCCTCTAGTGATGCGTATACCAAGAGAAGAAAAAGTTGGGTAAATATAAATGTGGAAGAGTGACTGACCCAATGGTAAACCGCTTCTGGGGATCACCGGTGGAATAACCTTTGAAGTAGAAAAAGCGAGCAATGCTATAAACAACTCCAAGTGATGCGCAAGTCAGAAGATTGCCTAATTCCCCTCAATATCATCAACATGAAGAACATTGGCATCATTTCCAATGAATGCTGGTGCCCTCTTTGTAAGAATCAACAAAATCAATAACAATTCCAAATAGAATCGAAGGGAAACAAAAATCAATGGTACCTGAACACAGTTAAAGAGGTTGGCATCCTTATTCTCAGCTTCTGTGGCATACATTGTTGGGTAGAACACTTTGTATCTGCGAGGAATTTTACATAAAATTTTCACAGGATTTTGGTTTTTCCCCCCAAAAATAGATAAAATGAGAATAAAGAAACGCACTTTTTGCGGGCAGCGCCGACTTGAGCAGCCATCCAGAAATTGAGAAAGCAGCAAACAGGGAATAAATGAAAGAAGGAAAGAAACTTGGAAAATAAGAAAGACAAAAACTACAAGTAACATCTAATCTACCAGGTAGGCTGCTGGAAATTTTAGTTTCTTATTATGTATAACATTTTAACAAAACATTTTTTTTTTCCGTATACATCTAACAAACCCACCCGTTGATTTCATTAACTTTTATCAAATTCTATTAAATATTTGATTTTAATCACCTAAAACACTTTACTATCTTATCTTCAAAATAATGTAATGTAAATATTAATTTTAAATAACGTAATGTAAATATTAATTTTTATTGCCAACCGAAGGTAGAGAGATGTTGCCCTTTTGCCTATAGCCAAGGGCGGCCTTGGACCAACCGAAGGTAGAGAGATGTTGCCCTTTTGCCTATAGCCAGGGGCTGCCTTGGCCCATATCCTATTTTGCTTTGTAACTTTTTTCTTAAAAAGTTATATTTTGGTCTAAATTTAAAATTAGCCTACTATCCACTTTCTTTGATATTTGTCCACTTCCAACCTAATTTCTTAAATGGACCAAATTTTAGAATTAACCCAATTTCAAATCTGTTGCTCAAAATATAGAACTTCTTTCAAAATTTAATGTGGTAGGTGAAAGGCAAATAACAACCTTATTTTTGCTGCAATAGTCCAAAGAAATAAAATCCAAATGAGATGATAGTATTGTATTAATTGACGTTTTATCTTCACATCAAAAAGCATATCCATGTTAGTAGGCTTATGAGCAAGAAAATTATCTAATGAAACTAACCATACATATAAAATATGGTGAGGGACAAAAAAATAAAAACAAAAACTATTGAAATCAATTATACTTATAAGTTAAAAAATACTTATTGACCATGAAATAGACGTTATTATCAAAATATGTAATTTGCTCTATATTTAATTTTATTAGTAGAAATAATATTTCTTAAAACTTTATTTATTTATAAATTAACATTATTAAAATTATATTATTGGAGTGAATAAAAAATGAAAGTGAAATAAATCCAATTTCAAAACTTGACATCTATAAAAACCAGAGTTTTCCCACTTCGGGTGGAATTAAAATGTGTTGATATAGAAGACTAACGCCCATATTAGATAATATTTTTAGAATGCTGTATTTTGACTAAAAACATTTAATAACTAGAATGACTTCTTGTTCTTTATAGGCTTTGAGTCTCGTAATAGTGCAAATATGTTTTCTTAATTTTTTATAGGTGGGTATACATCATTTGTTCATGTTTATCATGTTTTTGCATATTTCATATTTTTTAGGGAGGTGTCAAGATTTTGGCAAGCAAAATTACGAATAGTTAGTAAGACATCTTAAAGATTGATATGTTTATACTTATTTGAGTGTCTGACTCACTTTGTCATTAGTGTCATAAGCTTAGGTTTTTATATTATATTTGATGTGGCATGGTGCATCTCTCGTGGCATGAGTTCACTGATTTTTTTTTTTAAATTTCAGCCCATCTCATCGTCTTTTCGTGGTTCCGTCCCTGGGCCTATACTCTTATTTATTCTTTATAAAGAGGAAATACAAGAAAATGGCCAGTCGACTCGGCCATATTTTCATACTAGCCTTTGACCACTAAAAAAAAAACAGTTAAAACATATCAAAAGTTAAGTTAAAAACCAAAATCCAAAAATACCCTAATCTTCTATAAATTGTTTAAGAGGTAGTAATTTTTTTTTTCAAATTACTCACACAGTCCATAGTTAGGATCAAGTCGAAAAAGTATCTCAAAGTCAAACCCAACGTCGACCACCACAAATCGGCTATTATCTTCAACAAGGTTTTTTTTTTTTTTTTGGATTATGAGATTGATTTTTCATTTATTATGCTTTAAATTATTATGTATAATATCAATTCTTCATTACTTAGGTAGATTATTGGGTGTAGTATATATATTTGATGTTTTTGAAGCTTAATGTCATTGGAAATTTCTCGCCGCAAGGGCTTCGAGAAGAGAAAGGTCGATGTTGCCGTTCGCAACAGAGGCCGACGATGGGGAGTCAAAGGATCATTGCGTTTGCGTTTGTTCCGAACTGGGGTATCCATTGGGTAATTCATCGGGTTTTCCTTGTGCAGTAGAACCCTAAAATTTGTTTCAGAGTGCAGCTGAGTGACAAATAGGAACAATTGGAGAAATTGTAGAATATACCCCCAATATTTTACTTATGTTGCAATTAGGTTCCAAACGTTTGAAATGGTCATTCATGTTCTCAACCTTTTATTCTAGGACCATTTGAGTCCCAATTGAACACATTTTCCTTTGTCTTAAGTTAACTTCCAAATAATGTCAAAAACAATTTTACCCTTATCTTTGAGAAAAGCAAAAATCAAATAAATAGTAACAAGAGAACAAAAACAAAAAAAATAAAGAAAAAGGACAAAGACAAGGATACGAGAATAATTTTCGGGAGAGATATTTTAATCATTGTCATCATGCCCACCAGGGATTTTTGGGAGGTGAAGCGGTGATTAAAATATCTTAGTATTCCATTTTATCTATTTGTTTTTATATAATTTAAATTTGATACATAAAGATAAAAATAGATAAGATTTGGGGCATGGCACTACGAGGGCGAGCCTAGGTTATTTTGTCATCATACAAAGACGTGATCTCGTTTTTTTAGAACGCCTTTTTTTAATATGAGAGAGTTAAAAAAAGATATGAATAACGACATAAGGATGACACAATACAGACATCCCCATTTTTGTGTACTTGTCAGAGATTTTTGAGATGTAAAACGAGACATTTATCACCTCATACAAAATTAAAACTAAATATTTGCCTCTTGTTTGGAAGCAACTAATAGTATTTTCGGACAAAAATCGTAATTAAAAATAAGATTTGTTAGTTAATAAAAGTTAAAATAAGAATATGATAAATAAGACTTAAAAGATTAATATGATAATGAATAAAAAATAAAATGTTTTCATGTAATTAAAATGTGATATATTTATAGTAAGACCATCCAAAGAAATTTGCCATGCCGTATAAATACATAATATTGTTGAAAAGATTATTTTGCCTAGATTGTCTTTTTGGTTTTTCCTTCTCAAACATAAGCCCTTATGGACAGTCGAGAATTGGTGATGTAAATCGAACTCTCCAGACTCTTGGACTACAAACGATAAGACTTCACTTCGGGCGTCCAGAGCCATTCAGTTATTCACTGAAAAATCAGGATTTCATCCACTCACAACCCAAACTTCGTCAGAATTTGTGAAGAAGGTGAAATGGAAGCCCAGAAAAGGGTACTCCTACTATGCGGAGATTACATGGAAGATTACGAGGTTCCTTCACCTTTTATCTTTTCAATTTCCTGTCCTTTAACTACGATTTCTCTATTGATAATATTAATCGAGGAAGAGTTCGTATTTCTGATTTAAGTTAGATAATATATGCATTGATGTTTGAACAGATGATGATGTGCCAGTCACGTGGAACTGGACAGTTCAATTTTTGAGTGAGAGAGGGGGGAGAGTGGTCTCAAGAGAGAGAAATTTAAAGGATAATGGCTGCCACGTCACCATTGTTCTATCGTTGTTGCAATGATAAATAACATTACTCTTAATTTAACATTTTCAGGTGATGGTTCCATTTCAAGCATTGCTAGCATATGGGGTCTCCGTTGACGCTGTTTGTCCTGGAAAGAAGGCCGGTGACATCTGTCGTACTGCTATTCATCAGTCTTCTGGTCACCAGGTCTATTAAACCATCCATTCAGTTCAAAATATTATTGTTCTACGCGTGTATATATTGTAAAAAGTTATGCTATATGTACACACCGTTTAACACTTCGTGAATTTAAACTTATCTCACACAATCTTCCCCAACAAACACATTTAATCCAGCCGCTGCAATTCTGCCACGCAGGCATTTGTCCACCAGGGTGGCAACAGATTTTCCCTATTGTAAATTGCTGGTGTATGTTTCTTGGTATATAGTTTTTCTTGCGAATTTGGATGCTAATATGCTAGGATCTCTATTCAAAACGTTTTCCATTTCCCTACTATTCTGAATGGTGAAATCTCTCTCTCTCTCTCGACTTGGCCAGTAATAAGAAAAAAATATGTTATTTGATGAGGTATGGAAAGTATACTGGATTCGATATCTTTTGAATTTTCGACTTAATTTGCTCTCGCAATTTTAGAGGGGGAAAAAAACTACTAGCTCTTTTTTGACAGCAGGAAGCAGATGGGTTATAAATAAGACATGGAAAATGGTAAGACTTGCAAAGAGTCAACTATAAATTAGAATGATTTTCACGATATAAAATTGTATTTATGATTTTATATATACAGCCGCATATGTAGTAGCTCGCACGTACACTCTGTCTCTTTATTTAAAAGGAAAAATTACAGGAAAGAGGGTAGATGATGAGTTCCTGGTCAACATGCATTATTATACTGAACTTTCTTGACACGCTTTTTTGTAAGCAGGACATCAATAGAATTTGGGATTATTATTCTTTCCTTTACAGATAAAATTATTGTCCTTGTTGTGGAAATTGTTATTGCATCCATTACTGGGATTTTTGTCCTTTGTAATTCAACATGTTTCGGAGTGACACTCGAAGTGCAAATCCGAGGAGTGTTTTTGTCTTTCTAACTTATGTACTGGGTGTTCAAATCCAATAGTTGGGAAAATTGATGATAAGTAATGGAAAGATCGAACATTCAAGGTCTTATTATGGAGTCTAGGTGTCAGGTATCAATATTTTGAATCTTGCACATTTTTCTTCGAATCTTTTGTTAAACAAATCTGTGACATGAGTCTCTTGAACTGTGTTGCACGAACATTTCAACTAGGGTGACGTATCCGTATCGGATATCAACATTCCTCGTATACTCTACCATGATTATTTTTCTTTTATTATAATAAATATTATATATTTCTAAGTTAATGTTATTATTAAATAATAAATAGATAGTCATATTTAAAAAATTTTAACAAGAAAAATTAATAACTAGTATGAAACTAAATTTATACTATGAAGATTTTTAAAGATTTAATCAACGTGTCGACGATATATCGTGTTAGTACTTTTTTGCAGTGTCTAAAAAGCAGTGCCTAGGCACGAAGTGGGCGCAAAATGTCCCACCTTGCTCATTTTGTATGCTTTTATGCTTTTTAGCGTCTTTTTCTTTAAATATTAAATAATTTTTAGATTTATTTAAAAATTTAAAACAATATTAAAATAAGAAAACGTTTTGTTACGCCTGAGACCTATGCCGAATCTTGGTCTCCACATCTCGCCATGCTTTTTGGAACAATCCAACACGTGTCCATGTCGGTGCTTAGTAGCTCTTGGATAATATTGCAAGTGTATGGGATAAAACCTTGGTGTTACTTTTTTCGAAGCATGCTCTTTGTTTGTATGAATGACAAGATATCAAGTGTTTCAGTTGCCTTTTTTTGTGGTTTTTATGCACCATTCTTCCCATTTTAAAAATGGCTGCAGGCATATTCTGAGTCTCGAGGTCATAATTTTCCCTCAATGCAACTTTTGATGAAATAGATGCAACCAAATATGATGGACTGATCATACCAGGTGGATGTGCTCCAGAATATCTTGCAATGGATGAATCTGTTGTAGAATTGGTCAAGAAATTTTCCGAGTCACAAAAGCCAATTGCCATGGACAATTGATTTTGGCTGCAGCAGGTGTAGTTAAGAGCCGGAAATGCACAGCCTTTCACGCAGTGAAACCTGTCCTCGTTGCTGCTGGTGCTCATTGGGTAGAACCAGAGACTGAGGCCTTTTGCACCAGGGATGGGAACCTTATAAGTGGAGCCACATATGATGGCCACCCTGAGTACATCCGGCTTTTCATCAAGGCATTGGGAGCCAATATATCTGGTTCTGGAAAACGTCTTCTATTTCTATGTGGGGTAAGTTTCAACTATGATGGCTGTATGACTTTGAGCTAGAAAACCTAATTTCAACCTTTTTTATTTTTGGCTTTTGGAAGTCAAAATTTGCCCTTTTAATTAACTTGGTTTGATATAAAGCAAAATTTTTAGGCCCATATGATGTTTCACAAAATCTTGTTAATTTTCGCGTAGTTAATAAACTCTCCGGTATTTATTTGATCCTTATTGCACTGATAAATCAGTATAGTGGAACATTTACAGTGATGGCTTCAGGCTTATTTGTTTAGATTACTAAGAAATTTTCTAGTTAAAGGAATAGATACTTTTGGAAGACTGAGATTGAACTGGGCCAAATCAGATTCAGAGTTCTGATAATTCAAAATCAAAGGTGAACTACGCACAACCCCGATTGGAGATGTTAAATTTTCACTTTTATATAGCTAATACACACCCTTCTGCCTTATGGACCTACTCTTCTAGAAGAGAGGTGAATGCAAACCCTCCAGTCATTCACATCATCGTTTCTTGGATGTTGCTTAGCTAAAATATAATGCTAGTTCTGAAGATTTCTATATCTCAAGGAATCAGTTTTTTAGTTCTTCTTGTGAAGGATTACGTGGAAGATTATGAGGTGATGGTTCCCTTCCAGTCTCTTCAAGCTCTTGAGTGTCATGTTGATGCTGTTTGCCCCAAGAAAAGTGCTGGAGATATATGTCCAACAGCTGTCCATGACTTTGAAGGTGACCAAACTTATAGTGAGAAACCAGGCCATGATTTTAGTTTAACAGCTAAGTTTGAAGGTTTGAATGCTTCAAGCTATGATGCCCTGGTAATCCCTGGGGGTCGTGCTCCAGAATACTTGGCATTGGATGACAATGTTATTCAATTGGTGAAGGAATTTATGGAGTCTGGGAAACCAGTGGCATCCATCTGCCATGGACAACAGATTTTGTCTGCTGCTGGTCTTTTAAAGGTAGATTCTTCTTGCATTGCATGTCATATTAGCACAGTTTTAGCAGTTATAATCCTTGGTTTTGTGCATGTCTCATCCATGTGTCGGACTGGTTTGTTTGTTACTCTTAGGGCATGCCTTTGGATATGACTCAACAATAAAATAGACAAGATTCATTTTATGATACCACCTGTCGTGGGACTAAATTTTTCCACCCAAACTTTAAGACACCGTGCTGCCTTAATGTTCAAGGTTTCTGTCCCTGCGGGAAACACGTTAAGTCAGCCTTAACCCAACAACGAATTTAATTTTTTGTTTTTGGGTTTTTAATACCGTCCAGTACTATTCATTTCATCCTGCCGAACATGCCAACAATGTTTTTAAGTCAAACGAAGTTTTGTATTTATATGTCTATGTTTGGAGCTTATTTATTATCTTTGAAGTTACTAGGACACATAGTTGTAATCTAAGGTTTGCTATCATGATGAAGCATTTATATCTTCTATTTCTCAATTTCCATATCTTGAGTGGGCACGGAATGGTATTTAATAGCTTTTTCATTTTAAGATGCCCATTATCCATAAATACTGCTGCACAAAATGAATTTTATTTTTTGTGGGGGAAAATTAGTTTTGGAATAGTGATTTTTTGAGAATGTGTGGTTAAAAAGTATAAAAAAGTTTTGAGTTTACGTGTTGAATATTTTATTGTGAAAATGTGTGGTTGAAAATGAATTTGAGAAAAAAAAATAGTTGTTTTAATGCTTGTCAAACTGGGGCTAAATATATATTTAGAATTCTCAAGATATTCCAAAATTTTATTAAGCTTATTACCTCTTCAATATTTGTTCTCCTTTTACTGACAAACCAACATTTACATTAGAAATGTACTATTTCTTGAAAACACCTCTTAATAGTGCTCATCTGACTATGAGGTCTAAGACTTGGTCAACAGTTGAAATTCTTATTTATAATTTGTGGCCTTGCACTGCCAATTTGCTTAATGAGAATTTGTATTGCTAAGCTCTCTCAGAATCTGCTCTTTGTAAATTGTAATAAATCCATCAATGTACCACTAATTTGCTTTCTATCAAAAAGTTCCATTTTAAAACCTCTTGTGATTAGAACTTGAATGATCAAGAAGCATAGATTATTTCATTTCTTCCAAAATGTTGGGGCTAAGAATCCTACTACCACTCCCCATGACCCAAAAATATAGAATGGAACAAGTGAATTTAGTATTTGAAGTATGGAGTTCTCTTAAACTTTCTATTATTGAAACTAAGAGGTGAGATGACTATCATATTTTTGAGCTAGTATTTTTAGTTAATGACATACCGCTAACATTTCTCCCGAATTGGGGTCAGATGTGAACGTTTTGAGTGCCACCCTCCTCTATTTTTCCTCACCAGTTCTTCGAAATATTGATTATCAATAAAAGCATGAATATCTATGATTTGAGAAACTCGATCGTATGACGTTTGATGCTATCATATGTATCCTGGGAGTATAAATTTCGGTAGTTTAGCTTATAAGTCATTTCTTTTAGAGAAAATAAGTAATGCTCAATTTTCAGACATTTTTTATTATGCCAAATTGCATGGAGCAATCCTAAATATCCACGTGCTTTTGAGCAGTGGTATAAATCGCTTATTCATGATGCATTAAGCATTATCGTTTTCCGTAGCATGAGGTAAATGAGTATTGATGTTTCATTTATATTAATTTCTTTCTTCATTTGTTGTCCTAGTTGATTTGCAATTGCACTTACACTCCAAGCGTCATTTGAATGTAGAGCGAGAAGTATAGGAACTAACTCCACAAGTATAAGAACTAACTCCGTAATTTCTAACTAGATGCACGTATATACTTGGAATAAAAATGTGAATGAGTTGAAGTTGATGAATAAGTATTTGAGAGACAGCTTCAAGATGGCATCTGATATTTACATTGTTGATGTGAAAACATTTTTTCATGTCTATTTTCTCCAGCTTAGTGCTCCTTTGAAGATTTTCAATTTCTTGTTTGTATAAGAAATGCAAAGTTGGCGTGTTAAAACAGTGTTTACCAAAGTTATCATATTTCTAAGACCATTTCCTATTATGTTTCTTGTTTCCTTCTCCATGATCGCTTTTTGTCGTGTATGCTTCAAGTAGATCACTCACAGTTAGATTCCTCACGAATTATTATAAAAAATGGTAATGCATGTTACTGTCAATCTAGCTATTTTTTTCTTTCTTCACTATGTCTATACATCTGGGCAGATCTCAACGATTACATTGTCCAAATTGCTATTAACCTCAATGCATCTGATATGTCCATCATAATATCTTTGTAGGGTAAGAAATGTACTGCATATCCTGCAGTGAAACTCAATGTTGTTCTATCAGGGGCGACATGGTTAGAACCTGAACCAATTGACCGGTGCTTCACTGATGGAAATTTGGTGACTGGAGCAGCTTGGCCTGGTCATCCTGAGTTCATATAACAGTTCATGGCACTGCTTGGTATTCGTGTATCTTTCTAGTTAAGTTTGTTTCTTACTCTTAAATCTTATATGTCTATTGTAAAAGGACTTACGCTTGGCCTGTACCTGTGAGATAATCTGAAGTGTGTTTGCTTGTTATACATAGATAATCTGATGGCTGTTGCGTAGTGTGTTGCACTAAGGATCCGTTTGATAGACAAAGTTGGTAAGGAATTTCAATTCCATATTATTGGAAAATAAAAATTCACCAAACTCATAGGAATTCGTTTTTCATGAAAACAAAGAAAAGTGCATCTTAAAGTGGTTGTACTTTGAAATTTGGTTTTCATTTTCACGTTGTAATCAAACTGTCAAAGTGGAATTCGTTTTCCTCGAATGTGATATTTTTCATGAAATTTGTTGCAATCAGACAGGGCTTAATAGACTTCTGTCTTTCTGCATGTTGCCTTCGGTTTGTCTTCCTTTATGTTGTAGTCATAGGTGTGTTATCGTGGATATCATGCATGCTGTTAACGCCCTATTTGAGTCTCATTCTCTAAAAATTCAATTTTTTTAAAAAATATTATTTTTGATCACACATTCTCTAAATAAAATAATTGTACATGTAAATCCAAAATTTTTATCTACTTTATTAACTGTACATGATTCCAAAAAATATTATTACAAAATTTATTTTATGCAAAAATGGGGTTCAAAGAGAAGTTCAATTTAAATTTCTATTAAGCATGGTGCTTAAGAGATCAAATTATAATAAAAAAATTATAATTTAATCATGCTATTGTTTGATTTCCATTCTTTTCGAAATACATTTTTTTCTTTTCAATCTCATATTTTTTAATAAAATAATATTATATGTAAATTTAATTTTAATTTTTTAGTTACACAGTTTTCATTAATTTATTATTTTAAAATGTATTTTTAACTTTTTAAT
The DNA here is from genome assembly GCA_903798345.1 of Fraxinus anomala. Lineage (NCBI taxonomy): Eukaryota > Viridiplantae > Streptophyta > Magnoliopsida > Lamiales > Oleaceae > Fraxinus > Fraxinus anomala. Next base: position 15,192 of record CAIGRN010045981.1, read on the forward strand.
ACGGCTCAAACGGATATATAGGAAAATTATAATATTACTGTATACGCTTCCTTTTCAATACTATTCAATACTTTACAATTTATATATTTATTCATTAATCCGGTGGATAGCATTATCCAAAAAGCTGAGGAGGTGGTATCGCTTTTTGTTTCACGAGGCACCTAAATGGTCACTTTATGTATTGTCGATGTCAGGTAAAGGACACTTGAACACGGTCCGACTTTTGGTGGTCCACTTGGTCGATATTGATATCTAACGTGTGAAGTATGAAGTTTAGTTTAATTAATACTTTCATGTAATTAGAGGGAAATAAAATTCTTAAATCCAATCTTTTTAAATCAATATTCAGGTTTGGCTTCCTTTTTATCAAAATTTATTGGGCATTGCTAGTGGTACATAATTTGAATTACATAGGGGTATCCACCCCCTCACATATGGTGGGATCCACTTAAAGAAAATATTTTTTATTCACGTGGGTGCCACCCCCATGTGAGGGGGTGGATACTCTTATGTAACCTAAATTATGTACACCAAGAAATATCTAAATTTATTTTTGTATGGCTCAAGCCAACATACGATATGAGAATTGAAACATTCAATAATCAAAACAAACAAGTAAAATTGTAGAAATTTAAATCGAATGTTGATTTATCTCTCACAACACTTTAAATCAGAGATTTAAAGTAATACAAACAAGAATCTTCAAACCCTAGCTTCTTCTCTCTTTTTTTCTCTCAACTCACAGAAACCCTCGAAGTCTCCAGAAGGGAATGAATCGAATGAATCCAAAAAGTCTCCAGTCCAAGTATATCAAAGGTCCAAGCGTCCAACAGCCACAAGATAGTCACGTGTCATCAATCTAAATAAGAACGCTTCAATTAAAAGAAGTGTGTTTTGCAAACACGTTTAAGAGCGAAAATGCTGGGAGCACATAAATGGGTCGGGTTCCAGTCCAACAATTTTCAATCACACCTTTTCCTCATAAAATAATTTTATACATAAATCGAAAATTTTTCCTTCTTTTTTAACTCACATTTAAAAAAAAAAATACTATTCCAGCTAAACGGGGGCTCAAACAAGGGCTCAGTGTGGATTAATATATAGAACATTCGAAAGAATTTGTCATGTTTGAAAATTATTATTTCAAAAATCTTTAATTTGAATACTCATTTTTAATCATACATTTACACAATAAAATATTTTGCACGTGAACTCAATTTTTTCTACTTTTTAACCTCACATTCTCCAAAAAAATCACTATTCAAAACTTTATTTTTTTTTCAAAATAAAGGCCATTAAATAGGGGCTTAATTCTTTACTATTTTTAAATGACATATAATTTTTATTTTTAATTTTTTAGTTTTGTTTCTGAAATGGTTCAATAATTTGAATATTTTTTCCAAGTAAAATTAACATTTAAAATATGTTCATATTCAAATTATTTTAGTCAAGATCAAGAAATTACTGCAAACTAATTGAACTTTGAAGACAAAGTTAACTAAATTCACGTGTTCTTTTTATAATAACTTAAACTTTTAGATAAAATTATTCATCAATATTATACAATCACACAATAGACATGTATTAAGATCTCATATTCATAGTATAATCTATTTATATATGAAAATTGTCAACGTGTCAAACTTTTAATGAAAAATAAATTTGATAATACTTCAAAGATAATATCTGAAATAATAAACTGTATATATAAAAAACGACAAACAGAAAAACGGAAGAATTTGATTATGGATCTCTCTTCACGCTCCGTTGAGTTTGTAGGCCCATATTTTGCACCTTTTTTTTTTATGTTTATGCAGGTGATGAAGATAAGGGGAACAGAAAAGGAATCTGAATAACACCGAATCAAACATATAATATATCATGTTTATTTATAATTTATAGTCCTCGCTCTTTGCTTATCCATATTTTTTACACACCACAATTTCTAATTCTCATCTGCTTATGTATTTTTTGAGTTATCATCAGAAGTAGCATACGTATATAAAACTGCATGGTGGATCATTGGAATGACTAATGAGCCAAGATTTGAAGAATATATGATGATGATGAAGGTCATAAAAATGGAGTTTCTTTCAACCCAGAAAACGAAAATGGGCATGGATGAAGAAAAATTTCAAGATTCTGTTTCATCTTCCTCTAGCAGTACTTTCGAATCTTCAGAATCTGATTTGTTTGAAGAAGTAAACTCATCTGATCAGCATGCAAATGCAAATGGCCCTTTATAAGACATGTCTTCTTTGATCCAACAACTGCCCATCAAGTTATTGTGATTCATTTAAGTAAAAGCTTACTTATAAGTAAATAAGTATGTTAATTAAGTGGTTTTTGGTTTGCAGAAGAGCGCTTTCCGAGCATTACAATGGCAAATCACAATCCTTTACTTATTTATCGAACATGAGGTGCTTAGACCATCTCCAATGCAGTACCAAAATTTAAGGTAAGTTTTGCATCATATTGCACAAAACTGAAAATCATCTTCAACCCAATACATCAAAAATTGCACCAATGAATAATTTTTCTTCATTTACTTCATTTTTTTTTTAAAAAAATTCCTAACAATTTATTTATCTCAAAATTATTTATTTATTTATTTTATTACTAAATAAATAATTACTTTAGTTAACCAAAATATTGAATTCATTAATAATTTTTTTTAAAAATAGTGCAATTAATATAAATACCACAACTAAGAAAATATTAAATCATATTATTAAAAAAGAGTGTAATGCGTTTCGAATCCCAATATCATAATATTACGAAGTCGAACCAGTGTTGTAATTTAATGCTCGAAATTTTTATATTCATCCCATAAATGTTCAACTAATGCATTTTGAAGTGCAACGTGAGCCCCTTTATCCTTCATTTGTTTATGACGAGCAAGAAGTTCTTGTAAGCGATGATTTTCGTCTTCAACCAACTTAATTTCTGGGGTGGCGCTTCCATCCAATCTCGAACTAGTGCATTAATACCACATTAGTCCTCGATTATCATGTTATACATAATAATGCATGCCGTTATTATATTATGTAATACGTTTCCCCAAAAACGTGTCAATCCTTTCACAATTGCAAACTTCGATTGTAGAATGATAAATGCATGTTCAACATCTTTTCTACATGCTTCTTGTTTCATTGCAAATAATTTTTTTTGGGATCGTGTGGCTCATGAGTTGTTTGCACAACGGGGGACCATTCAAGTATATACTATCAGTTAAATAATAACCTATGTTATATTGTTTTTCTTTAATGACGTGTTGAGTAGATGGAACAATGCTTTGAGCGAGGTTTACGAAAAGATAAGATCTCTCCAAGACGTTGATATCATTGTTTGAACCTGAAAGTCCAAATTATGTATACCACATCCATAGATCATAATCAACTACACCGTCAAGGATAATAGTTGAGTATCTAAAGTATGCATGCCATATCCATTGATGACTACGACCAGGAATGGAGCCTCCGTGTGCCCATTGGTTAATATGTTGATTAGCGTATCGAGAAATGATGGGGTTCTTGTTCGAACATATACGAGTTATCGCTTCTTATTGTACATCAAGGTAATCATTATCATTTTCGCCATCGGACAATGACGACGAACCAGAAGAAGACATATAAGAGGGACCTCCCATATTGAAATTCATTTTTCAATGGTACACTTGAAGAATGAGTATTAATATAGTTCAATACTGCCTTTTATTTTTAATGATTACCTTGTCCATCGTTAGATTGGATATCTGGCTAAACCATCTCCACCATTAGATTGGATTTCATCAAGATCTCAATCGTTCAATCTATGCTCGTAAATCTTATCTTGTCATATTCAAGATAGGATATCTAGGCTGAACCATCTCCACTATTAAATTGGATTGCATCAAGATCTCAACATTCAATCTATACCCACAAATCTTATCATGTCATATTCAAGATAAGATATCTGGGCTAAATCATTTCCACCATTAGATCGAATTTCATTAAGATCTCTACCATTTAATCTATATCCACAATTCTTATCCTTCCATATTAAAGATAGGATGTATGGACTAAACCATCTCCATCTTTATATTGGATTTCTTCAAGATTTCAACCGTTCAATCTATGCCCACAAAACTTATCTTGTCATATTCATGATAGAATATCAGGGCTAAACCATCACCACCACTAGATTGTATTTTTTTAAAGATCGTAATCGTTCAATCTATACTCACAAATCTTATCCTGCCTATCCTATAACCTATAAAATATCATGCCATACTTCATTGAATCTTACCTTCAAATTCTTCCATGTTTTAACATCAATTTCTCAATAATTCTCCAATAATGAGTTCCACGAAGTTCTTCATGTTCATATGAAAGATGTACACTTATGTTGAGTCTACCTTGATATCTCCAAAAATCCAATTATAGGTATAAAATAGTCAAGAGACCAATTCTAATCTCGAGTGGAGAGTGAATACAACGACATACTTCCTTCATTTATTACTGTTACATGGCCTAAAAGATCCCTAATGAAGCGAATACAAGTCATTAATGTTGTAGTTAGCAAAATGCAGGAATGTATTCGATAAGTGGAACTTCTGAATCCAAGTGATGCTTTAGATGAAGATATTGTGAGTACTACTCGTAATGTTTGCTTCCAGATATTAAGTTTAATAGAACATAACACTACATATATGTTATTTCACAGATGTTCGAGTCAAAATGTTGTTATATGAAGGCCAAAATTACAAGAAAATTTGACCACTTTGGCCTATGCTTAAAGATATCAAAAAATTTGGAGATGACATTAATACAGATACAACAGTCTATCCTAGGAAAAGTGGTGTTAACATTGCATCATCACAGTCAGATTTGCCGATGTCAGAAGATCTTGCTTTAATACAATCAACATCCCCTAGATTGTTTTTATTTTCTCTCAATATAAATGAAGATAATGTTGATGGTACTTTTACTCAACGACCTATAAGGGGTAAAAAAATGAAACTAAAGAGAAAAAATGACGAAGAACGTACAAAATTAATTGAATCCATTAAGGAAGAAAACCGGCAACTCTTCGAAATTTAAAAGAAAATATAGTGAGGATAGCCAACATATGTATGAAATCCAAAGAAGAAAATTTCTAATGACAAAATAACGAGAGCAGAACAAAATTTTACTAAAAGATTTGAGTTCGATAACATATTTGAACCTACGCGAGTTCTTTTAAAATGAACAAGAAAGAATTTTGCTAAATAGGCTAAACAACAAGACAAATGATCTGAAAGTGCATCTGATTTGTTTGGTAATTATTTTTCACGGAGGATTTGAAAGTGATTTACCAAATTATTAAATTATTCACTTGTTTTATATATCATTGTGTTGTGACATTTTCGTCTTAATTTTAGATAATCATGTATAAAAAAGATACAAATACCCTTAAGAAAAGTTTGTTCAATTAAGAAAAGAAGGGAAAAAAGGTATATTAACCATTTTGTTTCAAAATGGTGCAAATTATAGTGTTGGGTTGGAGAGAACCTGTACCAAATTTTTGGAAGCCCTAAACCCATTCCACCATATTTCACCATTTTGCACCTGATAAACACTCTCCAACCCAACACCATAATTTGCACAATTTTACATCAAAATGGTTAATATGTATTTTTGCCCTTCTTTTCTTAATTGAATTATTTTTCTTAAAGCTATTTGTCTCCCCTTTTTGGTTATACAACAAATTTTAATTCTTACTTTAATTGTGTTGTTGTTGTTATTATTGTTGTTATAATCATTATGTACATTTATAATAAATTTTAATTATATAAAAAAATAATTAAGGAATGAATTAAAATAAAAGTCTCAAGAAATTTTAAAATGTAATAAACACGATTATTTAAAAGTAAGAGGAAAATGTCATGTCAGCCATATAAATACGTCACTCTAGAATTGTTTAAGGAAAATGATACATAAAACAGGTGATTAACTTAGCAATTTGGTAGATCATTTCTGGATCCTCCAATGTCGTTAAAATAATTACTAAACAAATCATATGCACTTTCAGATCATTTACCTTGTTGTTGAGCTTTCCTTTTCAAAATATTTGCTTGTTCATTTTAAAAGACCTCATGAAGGTTCAAATTTGTTGTCAAACTCAAATCTTTCTGTAAAATGTTGTTCTCCTTACTATATTCGGTCATTGTGTGTGATAGATTGGTGTAGTTGTGTTAATGTCATCTCCAATTTTTTTAATATCTTTAAGCATGGCCAAATGTGGTCAAATTTGAACAATTTCTTGTAATTTGGGTCTTTTGATAATATTTTTAACTCTAAAGATATGTGAGAATGATATATATATATATATATATATATGTGTGTGTGTGTGTGTGTGTGTGTGTGTGTGTGTGTAGCGTTAAGTTCAATTAAACTTAATATTTGCAAGCAAACATTATTAATAATATTCGAAATATCTTCATCTAAAACACCACTTGGATTCAGAAGCTCCAATTGTCGAACATATCATTACATTTTGCTAACTGCAGCATTAATAACTTGCATTCATTTCATTAGGGGTCTTTTAGGTATAGTAAGAGTGATAAATGAAGGAAGTGTATCGTTATATTCACTTTCCACTCGAGATCAGAATCGATCCCTTGACTGGTTTATACCAATAATTGGATTTTGGAAGATATCAATGTAGACTCGATATAAGTGTACATCTTCTTTATGTGAGCGTGAAGAACTTCGTGGAACAGAACTCATTGTTGGGAAATTACTGAGAGAAGTAAAGTTAAAACTTGGAAGAAATTGAAGGTAAGATCCAATGAAGTATGGTATGATATTTTATAGATGAAATGATAGGTATGATAAGAATTGTTGGTATAGTTTGAACTATTGAGATCTTTATGAAATCCAATCTAATGGTTTATCCTAGATATTCTATCTTGAATATGACACGATAAGATTTGTGGGCATAGATTGAACAACTAAAATCCAATCTAAAGGTGGAGATGGTTTAGTCCAAACATCCTATTTTGAATATGGAAGGATAAGATTTATAGGTATTGATTGAATAGTTGAGATCTTGATGAAATTTAATCCAATAATGGTGAAGATGGTTTAGCCCAGATATCCTATCTTGAAAACGATAGGGTAAGAATTGTGTGCATAGATTGAACGGTTGAGATCTTGATGAAATTCAATCTAATGGTAGAGATGGTTTAAGCAAAATATCCTATCTTGAATATGACAAGATAAGATTTGTGTGCGTAGATTGAACGATTGAGATCTCAACGAAATATAATCTAATAGTGGAGATGGTTTAGCCTACATATTCTATATAACGGTGGTCAAGGTATTCAGCAACAATAAATTGTACTAGTTCAATACATCATTCAATAAAAGCAATATAACATGGATTCTTATCTAGCTGATAGTATATACCCGAAATTGTGCAAACGATGAGCCACATAGTCCCCAAAAAATTATTTGCAATGAAACAAGAAGCATGTAGAAAAGATTTTGAACGTGCATTTGATGTTCTATAATTGAAGTTCGTAATTGTGAAATGACCAGTACGTTATTGGGAAAAATATGATTACGCGATTTAATGATTGTATGCATTATTATGCATAACATGATAATCGAGGATGAGCGTGATCTTGATGCACTAGTTTGAGATTGCATAGAAGTGTCACTTCCAGAAGTTGAGTTGATTGAAGACAAAAAGCATCGCTTCCAAGAATTTCTTGGTCGTCAAGGACAAATCAAGGGTAAAGATACTCACGTTGCACTTCGAAATATTTTAATTGATTATTGTGAGTTGGCTTGATAAGCTGTGTCGTTCTTCAATTGTCGGCCTTTTGTTGTTCCTCCTCTATCATTCTTTTCATTTGATTTCTCATTTTTCCCATTCCTATACACTCGTATAATTATATAATCATTCACCGTTGTATTCCATTGTATCAATTTGCATTGTTTTGAATTTCGAGGGAAAAAAGGCAAAAAATCGTCGACTTTTTGACACTGACTGTTAATGGATCTCAAATGTGATGACGATTTGCTCGCTGTAGCGATTTCTTTGACGTTTAGTATGACGCTTCAATTTTTTGATTTAAAATATTTAGATTTTGTTAGTAACTGTTCAATTTCTTTAGTTTGAACAGCACCATTATTTGAACAATTGATGAGAATGGAGACCTTAAACAGTTAGCCCTTTTTTTAGAGAAATTTTATTGCCCGTATTACAACCTTCATGTTTAAGGTTTTTTATACTGACGAATATTGTGACTACTTGTACCAAAGTAATGAGATAAGGAACTAATAATGACAAATTAGAGACTAAGCCCCTATTTGTGGATATTATTTGACAAAAACAAAGTTTTGAATAGTGAATTTTAGGAGAATATGTAGCTAAAAAGTAGAAAATGTTTTGCGTTTACGTTCAAAATATCTTATTTTGTGAATGTATAGTTGAAAATGAGTATGTAGAGCAAAGAATTTTGAAATAATGATTGTCAAATAAGGGCTAAATTAAAGTAGAAATATAAATCACAAAATGTTAAAAAAAACACCAAGAATACAAGACATAGTTGTGCCAAACTAATTGGGGCCCATAGTTTACAATAATGGCTAAACTTTTCAGTTCTTTCTTAGTTTTAGAAAGTATGAGATAATCAAAAGTTTGAATGATATGGAGTAAGATCTGAGTAGAAGCATTAGTATGCTCCGCAATTGTTCTTTCATGGTGAACCTCTGCATCAGAAAATGTTATACTGACCATCTTGACTTTTGGACTTTCTGTAAATTACTGTAACTCTAGACGGAATCATATGGTCAACATAACATTTTTTGATGTAGAGGTTCACCATGAAGGTGCAACTACAGAGTATACTAATGCTTCTACTCAGATCTTACTCCATATCATTCAAACTTATGATTATCTCATACTTTCTAAAATTAAGAAAGAACTGAAAGGTTTAGAAGAACATGATATGATTAAAACACACTGGAATTTTATTTCTGAACTTCGATGATTTACAATGAAGAAGAGCAAAAAAACCACACGAGACTCACGTGTTTCCGACAAAATGGACACGGGGCATTATTTTTACACAGACTTTCTGACTCAGCTAATCTTTCCTTTATAAAAGAAAGATTCTTACAATAATTTTTAACAAACAGACAAATGACTCATCAAATAGACAAACAACTTTTAAATAAAAAACACTTTTACTTTAATAATGCAGGTCTTGCTTTAATAAAGTAAATCGTGTCGTGATGTAGTGTTTCTCTTCATGGTCTATCATGGTGTGTCTAAATTCATTGAATCTTGTGGTCGTAGAGGCAAACCATATTGATTCAACCATGGTTCTTGAGTGTCTGTGGGTTCTTTGTCATGTGCTTGTAAAATTCTTATGAGTTTTGGTTCATCAACTTCATATGGGTCTTGTGAATCTTATATCATACTGTTATCATAGTTAATTTGAGGAAATTGTTCATTCTTACTCTTTCATGTATCCATTGATTTTTTTTTCTGACTGACTGCTTGATTTTGCTTTTTCTTTTCCTTTTTTATTTTTTCCTGGGTTGTCATATTGAGGGACCCAAATGTCTGTCTTTATTTCATTTACAATTTTTACAATTTCTTTTTGAGAAATTATTTTTCTTTTTCTACACTGCGATGCAAGGTGTCAAGAAGTTGTCCTGCAATTTTCATTTGTTTTTTCTTTAGCTGGCTTCTTTCTGGAGTTCTCTCTAAATATCTGGATGTTTCTCCAAAACTTTGTGTATGTCTTCCAAGATACAACTGTCCCCATTGAATATTTGAATGTCTTTTGCAATTCTTTGAGAATATTCCACTAGCAAAGCTTCCCATGGTGCATTGTCTTTATAATCTGGCCAAATATGTGGAGGAATAGTTTGATTGATTTCCGCCCTTTTCCTTTGAAGTTCTCAAAATTCATGAGCATAACGTTCCCAATTTTGATGCATGTTGAATGGTTGAACTACATACTCCTTAACATGGGAAAAATGAGCATATGTTCCTGCTTCAGTGAAATATCCATGTCTTTGAAAAATTAAAGTCACATAGACATTATTTTTAAAAGTTCTGAGATCTTTAAATTTCAAAGAGAATGCTTGAAACATTTTTATCCAGTGAGAAATTGGATAGAACCATTGAAAAAACTTTTTTGCAAAATGATCAATGGTTCTAAACGAAAAATCCAGGTTCATTTGACAAAATGAATCAAGTGCATCTGAAACATGAAAAGAAATTTCAATTTGCCAAAACTCTAAAAGATACCATAAAAAATAAAGTGTTTCTTTTGTCAGTGCAGTGTGCTTTGGATCAAAACGGAAAAGTGTAAAGAATGGAAAGTCTGGATAGAATCGAAGACCACCAAGTGTTTCAATTATAGTCTGTCTAATCACAATGGATTGGTATTTGAGCATGAGATCTTTGGAACTGGATTTGAGAGTTTTGATTTTTATAAGCTCAATGATTTTAGGAGGAAAAAGGATCTAGGTGAGGAAAAGGATTTTAAGATTTTGAATTCATCATATAGATGATTGGAATTGAAGGATGAATGATTTGAGAAATTTTTGGTCTGGAAAGAAGATTTGGTAGGAGGTTATGTTTTCCTTTGATATGTTTGACATCAAAGTCAAAGTTTGAAAACCATTCTACTCGTCTGAAAAGTTGTGAATTTGGAATTTGTTTTCTCTTGAAAGAGAGCATTTTTTTGGAAAAGCTGTCATATCTATTTCTACCAAGAATTTGTGTCCAATGAGATGGAACTGGAAATTTTCAATTCCTCTTTTTACTGCAAGTATCTCATTGAAAGTAGAATGATAATGCTTCTCCGATTCTGTGAATGATCTACTTTTGTATCCACAAATACTTTTATTTCCATCCTTTTCTTCAAGTAATATTGCTGCCCAAAAACAATCACTTGCATTTCTTTGAAGGATGCGTTTCCCATTAGTAGGAATTTGTAAAGCTGGAAGATCTTTAACCTTCTGCTTGATGGTTTGAATTGCGTGAGTTTGATCAAATGACCAAGGGGAAGGATTCTGTTCAAGCATGAGTTGCAATGGTCTTATGATTGATGAAAGATGATCAATAAAATATGCCATGTAATTGACAACTCCAAGAAATTGTTGAACTTCCTTTTTTGTCAAATTTTCATCTGAAAATTTAAGAAGTTCTTGACCAACATGAGGCTGTAACGAATATTGACCATCTTTAATGTGCATTCCCAGAAAATCAGCTTCATTGGCACCAATCACCATTTTCTTCTGAGAGAGCATAATACCATAATACTTAACAAGATCTACAAATCTGGAAAGCAAATTGGTGTGGGAGCCTTCATCTTCAGAGAATAATAAGATATCATCAATATACACCAAAGTTGTTTCCAATAATGGATCAAATATTCTTGTCATTGCTTTCTGAAAGATAGATGGGACAGTCTTTAAACCAAAAGACATCACCGTCCACTAGTAATGATGATTTGGAATACAAAAAGATATTTTGTGCATTTCTTAGTTTAATACCCAACTGCCAAAAACCTGCTTTAAGATCAAATTTTGAGAAAACCTTTGCTCGCGACAGATTTGCAAACATTGTTTCCTATCCGGAAGAGGAAATTTAACATCTGCAAGAAAAGCATTTGATGGCTTATAGTCAATGGCCAATCTGAGTTTTCCCCAAACTTGTTCACTTCTTTTATTAACATAGAATGCTTGATAAGCCCATTGTGAAGTTGTTGGCTCAATAAGACCTTTAAATTGTAGTTGAGAGAGTTCTTTTGTGGATAATTGAAGATATTCTAGGTTCATACCAAGATGACTGGCTTTTATGGGGTTGATATCTTCATTTATTTTGAATGGGAGAGAAATAAAGAAATCGGGTTTTTCAGAGTGGATTTGTGCATTTAGTAAGAAAGTCTGAGTGAGATTCTGCACAACAATCTCGAATAAGGATATCTGTGAGATTTGGAATGGCCATAGTAAAGTATGTGGTCATTTGTATATAAGGTTGAAAATATGACTTGTATCTGAGACCTTTTGGGCTAGGAATAACATTCTTTTTCCACAATTATTTGATAATATCCCATGCAATGATGAGATCTTTACCAGGCAAAGGGGATCCTAGTAATTTGTAAGAATACCAAGTTATGGGAAGAACTAAATTGTGACCGGCTTGCTGATTATTTCTGTTGAAAAACTTTCTCCATTTGCAACTTGAAAGTTTGTTGATAACTTTTCCCCATATGATCAGGAAGAATGGCAGGATTAAGAATTCAACATGATGCACCAATATCAAATAGTGCTGCAACTGTTATGGATCTTTCATATTTTCTTGTAAAAAGTTTAACTTCAAGCATGGGCACGTGAATGGATGAAAAGACTGGATTAACAATCTGCATACCATAGCATTCTTCTGTATCATCAACTTCATCGTAAGACTTCCATCAGAATCATACTCAGGAGTAAAATCAATTTCTTGAGATTGTTCATCTTGCTAAAAAAAAAAAAAAAGAGACTCTAGATCATCATCTCCATAATCAATCTTAGTAGTTGTAAATATTTGATAGAGAATTTTGTCCTTCTTCTTGTTAGGATATGCTTTTGCAAAGTGACCTTTCTTTCCATAGATAAAACATCTGTTTTCTTTCTTTTTTGAGAATTGCTGCCTGAAAAATCTTTTCTTTCTTCTGAAAGGATTAAGAGAAGTTTCTTTGTGAGAAAACTTCATTCTTCTTTTATGAAATTTTTTCTTTCCATTACAATCACAATCTTTCATAGAGCGACTGCACTTAATTTGCAAATAAAGCTTATCACAAAACTTCTCCAATTTTTTCCCTATAGTATTGATGTCTTTGAGGAAAGTATTTTGATTGCAAAGCTTCTTCAATGTTTTCATGATCCAATTTTTGAAGTTCATCAAATGATGTAGCATTGAGAGGTTGTCCTCTCAATTCCATTGTTCTCAAAGTTTCTTGACCAAGAGGCTGAGGAATAGACTCCAAATAAGCTTGTTTGATGTTGGTATCATCCATTCCACCAATGAGATAGTACTTTTGAGCAGCATTTCTGAAGTGCTTTCAAGATCCTTAGGATTGTAAGAGCAACATTTTAGTTTGAAAAATTCTTCTCTAGCAGTTTCTTTATCATGATCTAACTTTCCACAAAATTCCCAATATAGGGAATTCATAAAAGCATCTGTAGTGTTTGACTCCTGGGTAAACTGAAGTTGTCTGTATTCATCCATTGTCTGTTAAACATTTTTGGGAATGCACATTAAAGATGATCAGTATTCCTTATAGTCTCATGTTGGTCAAGAACTTCTTAAATTTCCAGATGAAAATTTGACAAAAAAGGAAGTTCAACAATTTCTTGGAGTTGTCAATTACATGGCATATTTTATTGATCATCTTTCATCAATCATAATATCATTGCAACTAATGCTTCAACAGAATCATTTCCCTTGGTCATTAGATCAAACTCACGCAATTCAAACCATCAAGTAGAAGGGTAAAGATCTTCCATCTTTACAAATTCCTACTAATGGGAAACGCATCCTTCAAACAGATGCAAGTGATTTTTTTGGGCAACAACATTACTTGAAGAAAATGATGGAAAGAAACATATTTGTGGATACAAAAGTGGATCATTCACATAATCGAAGAAGCATTATCATTCTACTTTCAAAGAGATACTTGCAGTAAAAAGAGGAATTGAAAATTTCCAGTTCCATCTCATTGGACACAAATTCTTGGTACATGACAGCTTTTCCAAAAATGCTCTCTTTCAAGAGAAAACAAATTCCAAATTCACAACTTCTCAGATGGGTAGAATGGTTTTCAAACTTGACTTTGATGTCAAACATAACAAAGAAAAACATAACCTCCTACCAGATCTTCGTTCCAGACCAAAAATTTCTCAAATCATTCCTCCTTCAATTCCAATCATCTATATGATGAATTCAAAATCTTCAAATCATTTTCCTTACCTAGATACTTTTTCTCCTGAAATCAACAAGCTTATAGAACCAAAACTCTCAAATCCAGATCGAAAGATCTCATGCTCAAATACCAATCCATTGTGATTAGACAGACTGGAATTGAAACACTTTTTCATTTTGATCTTAAGCACATTGCAATGATATTTACAAAAAAACACTTTTTTATGGTATCTTTTAGAGATTTGGCAAATTGGAATTTCTTTTTATGTTTTAGATGCACTTGATTCATTTGATTTTCCGTTTAGAACCATTGATCATTTTGCAAAAATGTTTCTTGAATGGTTCTATCCAATTTCTCACTGGATAAAAATGTTTCAAGCATTCTCTTTGAAATTTAAAGATCTCAAAACTTTTAAAAATAATGTCTATGTGACTTTAATTTTTCAAAGACAAGGGTATTTCACTGAAGCGGGAACATATGCTCATTTTCCCATGTTATGAAGTATGCAGATCAACCATTCAACTTGCATCAATCTTGGGAACGTTATGCTCATGAATTTTGAGAATTTCAAAGGAAAATGGAGGAAATCAATCAAACTATTCCTCCACTTATTTGGCTAGATTATAAAGATGATACACCATGGGAAGCTTTGCCAGTGGAATATACTCAAAGAGTTGTAAAGGACAATCAGGTTTACCAATATAAACATCTTCCAAGATTTTATACAGTAAGTGACCCAGAATATGATTATGCATTTGAATATCAATGAGGACAGCTATATTTTGGAAGACCTACAAAAAGTCTTGGAGAAACATCTAGATATTCAGAGAGAACTCTAGAAGGAAGCCAGCTAAAGAAAAAATAAATGAAAATTGCAGGACAACTTCTTGACACCTTGCATCGTAGTGTAGAAAAAGAAAAAGAAATTCTTGAAAAAGAAATTGAAAAAATTGTAAATGAAATAAAGGGAGACAACTTGGGGCCCTCAATATGACAACCTAGGGAAAAATAAAAAAGGAAAAGAAAAATCAAAATCAAGCAGTCAGTCAGAAAAAAAGGAAGAAAAAAATCAATGGATACAAGAACGAGTAAGAATGAACAATTTCCTCAAATCAACTATGATGACAGTATGCTATAAGATTCACAAGACCCATATGAAGTTGATTAATCAGAACTCATAAGAATTTTACGAGCACGTGACAAAGAACCCACAGACACTCAAAAACCATGGTTGAATCAATATGGTTTACCTCTACGACCACAAGATTCAATGAATTTGGATACATCATGACAGACCATGAAGAGAAACACTACATCATGATATGATTTACTTTATTAAAGCAAGACCTGCATTATTAAAGTAAAATTTTTCTTTATTTAAAACTTGTTTGTCCATTTAATTAGTCATTTGTGTGTTTATTAAAATTATTGTAAGAATCTTTCTTTTATAAAGGAAAGATAAGTTAAGTCAGAAAGTCTGTGTAAAAATAATGCCGCATGTCAATCTTATCGGAAACGTGTGAGTCTCGTGTGTTTGTTTTGCCCTTTTTCCTCTATAAAAGGAGAGCTCTTCTTCATTGTAAATCATCGAAGTTCAGAAATAAAATTTCAGTGTGTTTTAATCATATCATGCTCTTCTAAACTTTTCAGTTCTTTCTTAGTTTTAGAAAGTATGAGATAATCATAAGTTTGAATGATATGGAGTAAGATCTGAGTAGAAGCATTAGTATGCTCTGCAGTTGCACCATCATGGTGAACCTCTGCATCAAAAAATGTTGTACTGATCATATGATCCTTCCGGAGTTACAGTAATTTGCAGGAAGTCCAAAAGTTAGGCCTGAAAGCTTGAGATTGCTTTGTGCGGGTCAATGCACTCAAGAACTTCAATGTTAGATTACAACTCGCCAATCCACAAAGAATTCTTCACAAAGATTGGTATAATATTTTTGAGAATACATTTTGTAATTTGGAGATTATATAGTTAAAAGTAGAAAAAAGTTACGAGTTCATATATAAAATTATTTTATTAAAAAAATGCGTGATTGAAAATAAATTTGAGAAAATGAGTTTTAGAAAATATGGTCAAACATGACCTAAATCCTTCTCTATTGCACCAACTAGTGGAATCAATCAATCTTCTAACCTCTTTACAACTCGGCTCTAATTGTGCACAAAATTTGTACAAAATCCACCAAGGAAACAATGAGAGTACACCAAGGATCTTTGACAGCATTGGCGAATCTAGGGAAGACTGGGCTGTGCTATAGCCCATCTCCCTGCCCAATTCACCTTTAAAAAAAATTAAGTAAAAACAATTTTTTGTGTACATTTTATTTATTTATTTATATTTTTTTTGCGTATTAACCCATCTTAATTTTTTTTGGATCCACCCCTGCTTGATAGAAGATGTAACTATACGAGAGATAGAACGAGTCTTTTTGTTAACGCTCAAACGAGAGATTGATCCTTTATATATTGAAGTTGATAGCTCTGGAATGACTAACCAAGAGAGGGATGAATTGGTTATTAAAACAGTTTCAAAGTATTAATATAAATTCGAGCAAGTTAAGACTAAAAAGATTAAATTAAATAATAAACACAAATGTAAGTGCAATAAGTAAAATGGAGAGATGATGTAAACGATATAATTGTGGATGTTCGATTCAAAGCAATGATCTACGTCCTCCGTTACTAAGCTCTCCGATACGAGTAAGTCATTTTCAATATATTGATTGATTTGTGGTACAATCCAACCCTTTTACAATGCTTTAGATGACTTACAAAGAAGGAGCACCGATCTTTATACAATATTGAGCTTCACGAGACCTCAACACGGCCCATAAATTTAAACAGGAGTTGAATTTACAATTTGAAACTTCTCTTAATAAATTATATAATCAAATTAAGTACCAAGAGAGAAATAGGCTAACACTTTAATTGATAGAGATGAATGAAGCTCAATTGTTAGGTGAGAAAATTTTTGATGAGTAGAATGATTTTCAAAAGTTAATTCAATAAAAAAAATTTAAAAATAAATAATTTGATAAAGATAAATCAATATGGCATAGCTCAAGAATATCTCACATAAATGTTCTTAAAGTATTGTATTGAATGTGAGGTGGAGTGGTATTTATAGCAGTCAAGACGCCAAAATTACTGAACCAGACAATCAACTAGTCGTTGTGCGTCATAATTCAGAACGGTTAAAAATTTGATCGTTGAACAAATCGGACGTCCGCTTGGACAAATTTTTCTTGGATTTTTTCTTTCTTGATTATTTTAAAGAATGTAGGCTTTTGAAATATATTTTTACTTAATTTTCAAGATAAGTGATCCTTGTAAAAAGTTTAAAAATCAAATGAAAATTTTTATCTTTTTGAGAAAATAATTTTTATGTAAGCGTTTTTATGAGTAATTTATCTTGCGCATAAAAATATAACTTTTGAGCTTTTAGCGATTCATTGCTATGGATTAAAGTATTTTACCTTTACATAGCATCCAAATCGTATAAGTCTAATATCTTCAATGAATACTTGATTTGACGTGAATGCTCGGCTTTCATCTCGATTTTCTTTGATCGTGAATTGCGAGTCTTTTGGTAACCATCATTTTGTCTTTAAATGATCAATTTGGCCACAGTAGCTATGAAGACTTGAGTTCAATTGTTAGAGATAAAACAATTTGTTTGCTATAATCAAAACATGAGATCAACCATAAGTCAACAGAAGTGAAGATGAATCAGATGCAATAGAGAAATTCAATATCAAATTTCAACTTTGCCAAATCCACTAAGAATTCCTCACAGAGACAAACACTGAAGTGAATGTGATGTAGTACGAAAGCGATAAATACATTGATTCTCAACAATTAATATTTTTATTTCAGCTAAAAAAAACTCATCTTGCTATTAAAGCCACAACCCTTATTTATAACAACTAAAAAACCTAATTAAAGATAATAAATAACTGTAATTAATGACTAATATTAATTAACTACTAACATCTAGATAATAACAAAAATTAAAAGTACTAATCGAAATTGAATTCTGAATTTATTTAATAAAGAAAATACTACTAAAATAATAATTAAAACTCAATTTCCATGAGAATGTATCGTTGTAGCTCCATACTTAAGTAAATATGACTGGTGCACTAGAGAACTTTAATATCAGATTAGAACTTGCCAATCCATTAAGAATTCTCCTTGTCTATTACCATAACTAACGGAATCAATCAATTTTCTAATTTCTCTACGCACTCGCCTTTAATTGTAAACAATATTTACACAAAATCCATTAAGGAAACGCTGAGAGTACACCAAGGACCCTAGAGAGAAGATGCAATGGAACTAGTCTTTTTGTTAACCCTAAAATGAGAAATGGATCCTTTAATTATACTAGTCAAAGGTGAACGTGTGTTGCACGTTATTCTGAAATACTTTATAAGTACTGTAAAAGTAATATTTGAAGATGCATGAATTAGAAAAATAGTTTTAAAAAATTCTTTATACGAAATGAACTTTTTATTCAACGAGAATCTCTTTATACACTATATTTTTTGTACGATTTCTAACTTAATTAAAACCTTTGTAGTTGTCATAGAAATTTCTCTTGAAAGTGCAATGTATAACTGTCCATGCAGGAATATATGTTGTAGAAGATTTATTCTAATATGAGGTATTGTCTGTCATTGGGCCTTGTTGATTATCATTGCAAAAACAGAGACGAAAAAAAAAATTGTTTCCGTATGAATTTGAATGGATATCTTTCATCATTTACATGACTCAATGGTATACGCGGAATGAATACGTGTTTGCCAGAGTGTTGTCCAATAGTTATCTCTGCATGGATAACATGTTTACTGAATTGACGACAAACCATTCTACTCCCATTGCAAAGACCATTTGAAGGATCTAGATTCTTCAAGCGCATTATCAGACAATTTATTTTGAACAATAATCGATGAGGTAGAACTCCATTTGAAAGTAATGTGTTGAGAAACTATGGTTGATAGTAATTATTTGTATCATCTACTGCTACATCATAATTGATGAACTCTTTTGTTTCACCTGGAAAAAGATCAATCATATTTTAATTAACAGATCGAAGTTTTATTTGTAATGGAAAATGTTGCTCTTTGTGTTATATATTATGATGATTCTACATTATTTGCTAGTTCTGAGAAGACGAAGTTGATTAAATTCAGCTCTGGAGAGTTGTTGTTGTTGGAGGAAAGTACTGTCTTTTGGAATTGAGACGAAGTCTTCTCTTGTAGTTAGTTATATTCCATTGCTGATGTTGATCAAATATTTCGTGAATTGATGATCATTTTGGGCTCTCATATTCTTCCTCAATTGTAGTTTCTGCATTTTTCCCAGAGATATGATCATACCAAACTTTCATTAACTATTTGTTATCTTATTAGTCGCGGGACAACTGGAAGAACTTGGCAAAAATCTCCCCCAAATATCATTACTTTACTCTCAAATGGTTCAAAATTATTCATGATATCTTGGAAAGCAATATCAACAGCCTCAATTGTCGCTGTCTTTGCCATTGGAGCTTCGTCCCATATAATAAGTGCTGCTTGTCGAATAAGTTTGGCTCGACTGCTTTGCTTTGATATATGACATATTGATGATTCGTTTGTTTGTAATGAAATGTTGAATCTTGAATGAGCTATTTGGCCTCTAGACGTTATTGAAGCAGCTACTCCAGAAGTTGCAGTTGCAGTTGCAAGTACTATCATACCGCGCGATCTTATTTTAGCAAGTAGCGCATGATATATAAATGTTTTGCTAGTTCTTCCAAGTCCATCAACAAAGAAAACCCCAACTTTTTTATTGTTTACTTTATCAAGTAAGAGATCATAGGCTTGTCTTTGATCATGATTTACATAATGTGATGCTTGTGTATCTTCAATTGGTGTTTCAATTGATCTTTCATCTAATATGTCATTTGTACTAAGAGAACGTGTATTTTGTGGAGACATTCCTTAGTTGAGGCAAGTCATATGCATTGATGTTTCTTCCAATGGATTGAAGGAATGATTGAATATCTTGAAGTGTATACTGAAGTTGTAATTGTAATGAATCTTGATCTTATTTTCTGAAATCTTTAGATATGTGTTCAAAGTAAAGATCCCATAAATTTCAAACATCAGTTTGTTCACAATAAATCAACAGTGTAGCAAAGAGTCTTTTAAATGCTCGAGGCACCTCAAAAGTAACTGCTTCATCTAAGCATTCAATGATACTTTGATCGGAGTCAAGAACCCCTTTTTTTGGGCTGCTTCTTTAAATGTCCAAAATTGACTCCTATTAACATTCATGAGGTTCTCAAAAGACTTTGGTCCCCTTATATGATTCAATAATAAACGAAGATAATATCTTCCCCCCTCAGTTGGATTCACACCTGTAATGCGTGATATCACTTCTCCTTTTTTGCTCTTTGTTCATATACGGGCTTGTCTATTCCAGATATAGTGTTCTAGAAATTTTCAATACAAAAATCTCGTTGTATTTTTATTTTTGATACATATTTTAAAATATTGTGTCAACACTATCCTTGAGACATGATCGAATTGAATAACTCTATTCAAATCTTGGTTTTCCCAATAAGATACCAATTGTTAATTGGGAAGTGAAGTTGTAAGTTGATGACAACGGGTGACATTTCATTCAATTGGAATTCATCAATTTTCCATAAAGTTTCTTGTGCAGTATTTCATTTATTTTCCTCTATCATGATATTTGTAGATATATACTTATATAAGTATTTAACAGCTTTCAAACCAAAGCAAATCCCTACATTGATATGACAATTGTATCGTGGAAGCAAATACGAATTATAAAGAACAATCCATCTGTTATCAAGTGTAAAATTTTCAACTTTTACCTATGAATTTGAAATTGAAAAAATTTGACTAATTGTTACATACTAATATTGTAAGTTAAGAGAATCAATGTTAATAAGAATAATAATGGTATTTACCTTATTTCCACCATTTCTTCTTCTATATATTGGATATGCATCATTTCTTGCATTGTCTTCGAGGAAAATGGTCTTGGATAATGGTATTGATATGTTCCATTTACCATGCAAGGACATTTTTTGTGATATTTCCCACAAGGTCCATGTAGAATGTGTCTGACAATAACTTCATAAAAATGATTTTTTTTTTGTTTGGGATTTCTGCCTATACATATCTATCATACTGGTTAGCATTTGTGATTTTGTAACCACTTTTCAAAATAATTAACATGTGAGCATGTGAAAATCCTCTTTTCTGAAATTCGATCACATAAACATAAGCTGCAACTTTGCCTAGAATATCTTTCTTCAATATTTGATCTTGTAGTGAGATTGGGTCTATCTTGAGGATGTTAACTTTCTTGGAGTTCGTCTTTTATTTCTTTTCATTCAGAATTGCATGTGATTGTTAAAAAAAATATCTAGCTTTGCAAAATGTTGAACTAATGCCATTGCATCCAAATAATGACGTCACATGTCTTGTGGGCCTCCAATAAATGATGCAGGAAGAACAATTCTTTTTCCAAATTTATCTTGTTTCACTCGCATTTGTAACGTCAACAATTCCGTGATATAGTTCTAATCAAATGTGTGATTGTTGTATCATGTTGAAATCAAGCCTAGTAGTTTCGAGCTTTATATACATGTCAACGGCATATTGCTACAGTAGTCGTCTAGCCCAAAGAATTATTGATTTGCTTGACTATCAAATTTGGAGCTGATAACAATAATATTCTCGGTACAATACTTTTGATTCTTGGGTTATAATAATATATATTATATTATAGTTATATGCAATATTTTAGATTGAATAAATGCATCTTTATACAAAAAATGAATTTCACCACGGCGTTCATTAATGATGATATCCTCTATAGAATTAAATTGTAAGAAAACTTGGGTTGTTGCACTTGTACATATCAATTTGCCGATTACACTATTTTCAACTCCATTTCTCTTAATGTCTTGGTGCCAACCCGTCTCCCCATTTGGAAATAGCAGATGATATTGAAGTGAATCATAACAACTGAAGTAGTGTCGAATTTTATGTCAATTTTCAGAATGTGCATGAACAACAATATCCCTTTCGAAATGTATAAGCTCATAGTTTTCGTCTATCCATAAGGCAGTCACTTGATCTATGGTCGGCGTATTGTATACACATTGATCGACATTAACATTGCTTGCAATATGTATCTATATATGTTCAATGCATGATTGATCCTACAGTACGAAAAAATTGAGCATAAGAATTGTGTTGCAAAACTTGCATTAGTTGCTCAACAATGGCTTTATCAAGATCGGCATCTCTTAGTATGTAAAAACTTGTTTTGCAATTTGTGATCAACATCGTAAAAATACAATTGAAAAATATAGGTCAATTTTCTGGTAAAAGAGTTGGAAGGTCAAGGTATATTTGCCCTTGAGCTCTAAATGTGTGCACTCATTTGTTTGATGTAGCGAGATATTTATCCAAATTTACACCAAATGAAGTGAAGGAGAATATGTTTTATAACCTCTCAAGTTTTTTCTAAATAAAATCCCTTGATTAGATTGTGAAGTAAACAAATCGAACAAATCATTTGGCACTTCGTTATCAGCAAGTTGGACCTAATAAATTTTGAATAAAAAATTTTTAACTAATAAATTATACAAATACTTGATAATAGAAGGTAGAAAATATTTGTACCTAACCATTTTGACAACAAAATGCTGGAGTTTCGTACTCATATTTTGTTGCCACAAAAAGTACATGAACGTATTCTCTTAAGTTCATGTATTGGAGAACAAAATGGTGTAGATAAATTTATTCATGCACGATGTTAAATGAACTTTGACAACTAATATTGTAATAGAGTATAGTTGAAAAAAATGGTGTAGATGAGAGTCATTCTAACAGTCCAATAGTAGGACATTGAACTTGATTAAAAAAAAGTTTGTCCTTGTTTGGTTTCAATGGAAGATGAGATACTATGCTTGTTGCTTGTGTCATGTGTTTATCTCTTCTTTCTTATTCATTTGTAAGCTAAATCTTTCTGATCCTTTGTTCTTGTTAGAGCCTTAAATATTTCGTTCGTTTACTTTCTTTATCTATATTTAAGGAATTATTTCCTATGAATTGACATTAGGAAAAATAAGAGAATTTAAAGAGATATTGATTGGCGAAGTGACTTATAAAGTTAGATTATACTTCATATGCATTTAAATAATGGAAAGAATTCAAGTTATTTAATTATAAATTACTTGAACTTCTAAAAAAATGCTTATATATAAGTATATATGTAGAACATGATGAGTTTTTTTAAAATGCATTTAAATAATGGAAAGAATTGAAATTATTTATTATAAATTACTTGAACTTCTAAAAAAATTGCTTACATATAAGTATATATGTAGAATATGATGAAATTTTCAAAATCAGCACTAAGTTATTAAAATATCTATTATTTTAGTGTTTTAATAGAAGGTTTTCAGTGTAAATATTAGTAATATTTGTGAATGAATTTTGTTTAACCATATAAAGAAATGAATGTGATTCTTGTATGCATGATGGTGTTCTCCTAAATCCAAGAAGTAGGACAGAGAGACGTGATCTTGGAAGACATTCGTTTTCACAAGCATGTACCTCTCACCCCACACCACACCATACCATACCACACCACCTCCCTAATTCCATACATACATACATACATACATACATATTATGTATAAGGATATTGCTACATGCACATCAAGCTTTACATAATAGATTATATAATGTCATATGTCACTCTATCATTTGCCAGATTAAAATACAATTAACTTTTTCATTCAATATTTTCCCTCCATATCATTTTATGTAATCCTTTATATACCATTTTTATGTACAAATAACATAATTCTTATGTATAATGTAAACTTCTTATTCGGTTGGTGCATGACCTAGACCTTGAAGTTTGATATTAGTTAAAGATATACAGCCAGTGGTGGACCCAGCACCTGGCGAGCCCCCGCGGCCACCCTTGCTGGATTCATCGGGAGCTTCAATTGTCGTCGGGCGCTGGAGCCAGAACCTAGAAGCTTGAATAGTTGAATTGTAGAGAGGCGCCGTCTGAATTGTGGAATAAGATGAACATGTTTCCAATTTGGATTTTTTGTTTTAAAGTTTTGGACCTTTTCATTGGGCCTCTTTTTTTTTTTTTAAAGGCCCAAATCTTAATTTCAAAATCAATTACCAGGTCCAAATTTTAAAAAAAAAAAAATTAGGCCCAAAGTTTAATTTCAAAATCAATTAGCAGGTCCAAGCCCATTAAACCATTTACCAATATCTCACACTAAATACGTTCCAAACGCAATTGAATCAGGCAAACCCTCGTGTTGGCTGCTGCCTTGCGACTCTGAATGCGAGTTGCGAACTACGAACTCAGCCTTTGCGACTGTGATGGCCGGTACGTGCGTTGCGACCAGTGAGTCTGTTTGTGACCTTCTTCTTTTTTGTATTTGTAAAATCGACGTTACTTGCTTCGAGTATATTTTGGTAGCATATTGTTGAATGTTGATGCCGATTGCCGTGTTGATTTCCTTTTTGTTGAAGCCAAAAGGTTGTTAAACCCTAAAGTTCTAGACTAGCTTGACATAGTTCTTGATGATTTTGGCCCGATTGGCTGCAAAGCAAGGTTAATTGATTTCTCATTTTCCTTTTCAGTAATTTGAACATATATATCGCTATTTAATTGGAGATTATAAGTAATTTGAACATATATATTTGAGAGATTATTGGAATTATGAATCTCTTATCATAGTTTTAATTATGACTGTTAGTATGTTTATATGAATTGACTGCAAAATCATTTATGTTCTCCTCTTGGTGTTTTAATCTTGTCTGCAATTGATTATTGTTAAAACAAGAAAATGGGTGTTATACAATTGATTTAGAAATGCGTTTCTTAGGAGACTAAGAGGCTGTTCTCTTTGTATTTTAGTTTTAAGTTTTGAGTTTTGAACTCATTTTGTGTTTTGAGTGTCTGTTTTGAAATCGTTGAAAATGTGTTCTTTTTGTTATTCTGAAAAACTGTTTCTCAAAACATTAAAATGGAAAACGCGTTTACTTTGAAAGTTTGAGAATATTTTTTTTTATGATATTTTATTCAAGAAATCAGATTATTCAATAAATTTTAATAGTTTAATGTTAATGTAGTATTAAATAACATATAAATTTTGAAGTTGATGAATCTTGAAATATTTTTTTCCACATATTAAAAAATACAACCTAAATTAAATTTGGCAAGTCCTTATTTTTGTCCTTATACGTAACTTGTGACGGGAATTAACTAGCATAAGTCACAACCAAACCTAATCAGTTGCAAAAAAAAAAAGGGAGCACTAATCTCATGTTGACACGGTAATAAATATTTTGAAATCAATCTTATCGAGTTCATGTAGTTCTCACAATTCTTGCCAAATACAATTTTGATAGCTTAAACACGATGACTATCACCAGTGATAATAAATAACATTAATTTTTTATTATAGATAAACCAATTACAAGTAAAAAGGCAACATAATCACACAAACTTTAGAAAATGCAATGATGCATCAACATTGGTCTATTGCAACATATCTTTTCAAACCATAGTACAAGTTTCAATCTCTCACAAACAAGCATTAAACAATGTTGTCAACTAAATCAAAATCAAGAAAATATTTTAGTTTCGTTAACATGATAATAATTTCGAGCCAAAAATAAAGACAAGATTAATTTCGAACCAAGGACGCCTTTGATCCAAATGCCTACAAACTTCTTGCCAAGGTCAGAAAATGTGCAAGGAGAAAGATTTGGTGAGGATTTCCTCGCAAGGGTGGGATTCACTCTACAATCCCCTATCCATATTTTGATAAAGCGAACCAGTAACCATATCAAAATCCAAGATGAACGTGAGCGTTAGCATAATTCATCCTATTATTTTTCTTTAAGTTGCTGTCACTAACTGGTAACAGCCTTTATGTGCCCCTTTGTCATTTAATTCTCTTACAACGTTTGAGATGACTCATTTTATTAACCATTAGTGAAAATGACTAAAGAAGCTACAGTCTGATTAATTTCCTTTCCACTCGATGTCCCCCATCACTCTCATTTTGAATGGTCTTGGGCAAAAGTCATAGAGAAGTTGCACTGCCTTATGTATTTATACTTGGACATTGAAAATGCACCCAAATGTCTCGATGACAACAAACTAAACATTGTTCCCAAAAACTCTGTTACGTTCGGTTCATTTGAGATATAGAGTAATTAGATGAAAATGTAAAAAGGTCACAACAGCATCAAATAGAAGATACAGTTTGGCATTGGATAGTAGAGACGATGTCCAAGTGAAATAACTATCACAACAATGACAAGCACATAATAACAAGAATAAAAAAATGGAATTTGGGCAAGATTTTAAACTAGGAAAGAGTAGCCTAGAATTCAGAAGGCAACTTCCAAGGGTGAATAACAAATCAGTTGCTGTCTATCCAAATAAATTGCAGTCATTCTTGATTACTGCAAGTAACAATAATGAAAATGACTTAATAACAAAGGAAACAACGAAGAAGTTAAGGACATCATAAACCAAGTTGCCAAACATGAAAAGCACATAACACACACCTCTGCGTCTTCACTTCCTGCCTTTACAGAGCCATCTGCCTTTTGTCCTGGTCTGATGAAAAAAGCAAAACAAATCAACAAAGCTAATAACGACAAAAGCAATCAGCAAATTTGAAAAGCCTAATTTTGGGAAATTCCACAAAAGAATTATGAATCAAAGGCACCAGATAAGGTTGTTCAAAAAAAAAAAAATATATTGGTTAACTTTTCAAAGACACAGCAAACTGTTTCACAGTTGATAAGCTAACAAGTTCTCCTATAGAAGACTAATGGCAGTGGATAAGTTAAAAATATGGTAAATGTGATTTCAGA